>CACRXK020003230.1:0-32699 GCA_902702795.2 Paramuricea clavata | reverse complement strand
CCCCCCCCCCCCCATACTTCCCCTGAAGCTTCACCCCTGGATGTACTGTACACACTCAATGTGTACTTTCTTTATTTACTAAACTAACAAACGGGTTACAATAAACCAGAAAAAATGATGTTTTTAAAATACAATCTAACCAATGTTGTTCTACTGTAGGCTAAAAACCCAAAACACAAAAAACCTGAAAAAAATGTTTGAAACACACTCAGTAGAGGGTCCTGAAGGGACGGTCCCAATCCCATTTCCCACCTGAAATTTTGGCAAAATTCCAGTCTCAGTTGGATTTTTATTAGAAATCCCACTCCGAGTTATTGAAATCTCAGTCAATAAAAAACCCTTTATTTATCGGTAGAATAAACAGTTTTAAGACCTTTTAAGCCACCGCGTGTGTGCAAGTGGCGGACACTTTATGAAATATTGGGGGGGGGCTTGTGCCAAAGGCACGGAAAATTATAAAATTTGAATCCCGGAAATGGCATTTGCAGCATTCTAAGACATGCATAATCAGAAAACCCAGAATTTCGGGCGCCAGAGTATGCCTGTTCGCAGGTAATGCTGTGAATAATATAGTTAACAACAAAAATCATGACCAAAAGCACCAAAAACGGATCAAAATTGGGAATCGACTCCGATTACTTCAATCCCATTCCCATTTTTGAGAACTTCATTTCCCATTCCCAGTGGCCAAATCCCAGTCCCAGCAACCCAAATCCCATTTTCCCAGTCTAAAAATAGATCAATCGCAGTTCCCATTTATCCCCTTCAGGACCCTCTCAGTAAAACGAAATGCCTGGCCCAGCTAGTAATTCCACATATATGTGCAGAATTGAAGCATTGAAACTAAGTGGATCACATGCTTGATTAGTTCAACAGATTGCCGACTGTTGCAGGGCTCGAAATAACGGCCGATCAACGATCAATGATCGGCAGGAAATTGTTTTTGATCGGTGAAGAATCAACGTTGCCGTTCACCTTGATCGGCAAGAAATATATTTGAGCATTGTCTGAAAGACATGCTTACCTGTACACGGTAAAAGACAAATAAAAGTAATATAAAACACATTTGAAAACACGCGAAAAGCTCTTGTATAGTTGATACGAGTCATACGACAGGAAAGGCAGCAATACTATTCTCGCTCTAAAGTAATTAATTTACTTTTATTAAAACAAATTTACACGAAATGTTGTCGTCTTTTCAACAGTACAGTCTGCAATCCGAACCGCTGACGACGAACGTATCTTTGTATAATAATTTCAAATTGATAGGATTTTTTGAGTAGGATTTTCTCTTTTAATATAAAATAATAAGTTTTAGTTCTTAATTGATAATGCTGCTGTGTTTCTTGCTTTTGTGTGAAAAAATGCAGTGGTATAATTAAAACTTGAAAAGTGTTATAATAAAATAAAGTTTATTAAGCACTAGTTAAATATAGTTACACTATTTTAGTAGTGTATAAGTCCACAAATGTCATAGATTTAAACTTCAATTTGAAATAAAGTTAAACTTCAAATGCGTATTCAATGCCCACTGGCATATTTAGAATTTTTTGAAGGAAATGAGGGTAATTGCTCCTGATCGGCCAGATTTTTATTTGATCGGCAAAAAGTCCTCATTGCCGATCACCATGATCGGGAACGTTGCGAACGTTATTTCGAGCCCTGCTGTTGTATATTTTGAAATAAGTTATAAAAATTGGGGGTTTTTTAGTGCATTGATCAGGGCGCATTGTTGCTCATGTTGCATAGTGTCGCATCCCGATACATTGTCTTGTGTCATTATAGGGACACAGCCGGCCAGGAACGATTTAGAACATTTACCAAGCTACATTTTAGAGGCACAAAGGTAAGTATACTGACATATACAGTACATTACTGTAATGTGTATAAGGTGACTATTTTCTCAATTTAACTCTATTTTGCTGCATTAGGGTCTTGTTTTGATGTATGATCTAACAAATTTTGAAACTTTTGAGAAGTTGACTAACTGGTTGAAAGATATTGAAACAGTAAGAAGACCTAATATGTAATTGTAAAGTTTTTAGTTAGTTATACTAACTAAAGTTACTTTTAGGAACAACAATTTAAGAACAAGAACGACACTTAGAACAAAATGTTTTTCCAAGGTCCTTAGTCCATCAATATCGGCAGTATTGTGTTTTTAGTTTAATTTCAAGCCACTGGACAGTAAAGCTGGTTTTCCACTACTACACTAGCGATTTTTTTGCGCGAATCGACTTTACTCTTTTGTCTAAAACTAATTAGTTCCAAATGGTTCCAGCCGAAAGCTCAAGGACAAAAGCAACTAGTTGCTTCGCACGAAACATAGTTAATAGAGGAGATGGTTTGGAAACTCGTTAGCATTACAATAAAATCACAATAAACCTCATTATCTATGTTGTTCAGGTTTATGCAAAAATGTGGTCTTTCATCGTCACGTGCGTATTGTATTTTTCTCAAGTCAACCAATAGGAATGTTCAAAATGTCCTATTGTTAAAGTCATGGATGGGCAATTGGACAAAACCGTTGCTATTGGCTGGTTGAGCAAAAATACAATACGCACGTGACGATGAAAGACCACATTTTTGCATAAACCTGAACAAAAACATAGATAGTGAGGTTTATTGTAATGCTAATGAGTTTCCAAACCATCTCCTCTATTAACTATGCACGAAATAATTCACTAGTGGAAAACCGGCTTAAGAGAGGATTTTATTTCATTGGGTAGGCTGTTCCAAAGATCTTCAGTGCAGGAAAATTTTTTACTAGGTCTAAGGAAATAGTTATGACAGTATTAGAATTGTTGTCATCTTTTTTGTACATTTTTTTCATGGCCATTTAGCTGAACAAGCTAAGCTCAGTTACAGTATATACAGTCATTAAGTTCTTGTCAAAAGGATACACTGGAAAAAATTTTGAAAATCCATAGAAGGTCATAGAATGGAAATTGTATGGACCTTTATTGGAAATAGAATGGATTTGGGTTATCCATAATAATTGTATATTTGCATAGTATGGATATAGTATGGAAATAATATGGATATACTATGGATTTAGTGGTGCAATTGTAAATTTCGTAGTATGGATTTCACTGTACGGATTTTTTCCAGTTATTAAGAAGGGATCAATAAGCTAAACCAGATTAGAATAAGCAGACTGAGACATTTTCAATCAACATTTTTCCTTCATCGCATTGGTGTACTGTAGCTAGTGTAAAACTTGCTCTCTAAGGTTGTTACAATATTGATATAGGAGTAATGTAAAGTAATTTTTTCTCTAGTCTGGTCTGAACAACGAACAGCTGATCATAGTTGGTAATAAAAGTGATTTAGAGCATGAGAGACAAGTGCCAAGAGAAAGAGGTGAAAAGGTCATTAAATTTAGTAAATATTTCTCCCTATACATTCTAAAACCATCCGGGTTATAATTTCCTGGCTAACCTCGAAATAAACCTACGTCAGTATACGTCTGGGGCAGGTGTCCCAGCAGATTTGGACCCCCCTTAAAATGGACCCCCCGGTCCAAATCCGCTAGCGAATATGGACCGGGGAGTCCATATCCGCTAGCGAATATGGACCTATGGGGGTCTTTATTCGCTAGCGGATTTGGACTCCCCTCGCGTATTTTGTCATTGCAACGTATCGTATTTTGAATATTGTACTGATAGCGTTTTAAATCGTCATAAATCTCATCTGATTTATTTTAAAAACCGTACGAAGATTTGTAGATTATCAAATCTTAGATTTTTAGATTAGAGAATTCCGTTAAAGTTTATGATTTATAATTTTTCTGCTACACGAGTTTATTTTTATTATCTTGGAATGTGCGAGAACTGAGAAGCGCATGAAGCCTTCACAAGTATTTTACTCCTTGGAATTGCTATCTGCTCTGACTCTTAACTGCTCAAATAAAAACGGAATATGAAAATATATTTCAAATGATTTTTGCCTTAACATACCCATAACAAAGTGATGCATTCCATTCAACCATAAACTTTTATAAAATTAGCATCTCAATACTTGTTTTCGTCATTGAGCAAATTCCAAGATAGTTGAGTCATGCCATTAGTTATCATAATTTCAATTAAACTGACGCCTAAATTTCCATGCACATTCTACTGCAAATCGTTTCAAAACTACTTCTTTTTGTGAATTTTAGGGGATCCAATTCCGCGGAAGGGGGTACATATCAGCTAGCGGATATGTACCGTAGGGGTCCGAATCCGCTAGCTGATATGGACCGGGGGGGGGTCCATATCCGCGGGGAGTCCAAATCCGCATGGTAGATATACTGTATAACTAGGGGCTCTGGTTATACAGCATATCCACCTAACTACAGTGACATACACGCGTAAAAATCTTACAACATGCGTTCGCACTGCTTGTTCCCAGTTGTTGACAAGTCTGGAACAACTTGTTGTCATCTTGTAACAAGGTTCATGAGGCCAACAGAATCGCAACAAGTTGTTTCAACAAGACTGATACAATCTGCACGTAACAAGTTGTTTTATCAACTTGTTAAAACAAGTTGATGACAACAAGCTCGTAGCAACTTGTTGCGAACTTTAGTCTTGTTGGAACAACTTATAGCAAGTCTGTTATCGTCATCAACCTTATAACAAACAGGGTTTTTTTCCGGATTTTCTCTTGGGTCCGTTTTTGCAGAGAAGATTGAGTTTAGCTGAACAGCTGGGGTAGCTGCATCCCCCCCCTCCCTACCAGGGGGGCTGACACCTGTACTCAATAAATGTAGTTGAGACGGAATGTATTAAAGCAGGGGCACTCTAAGGGACACTATAAACTGGTCAAAGATGGCGAATGCATAGTTTTTCTTGTGTTGTGAGATGAATTCTTAATTAATTGTTGGGCTTCCAACTGAAAACTAATTCCCACACGTACGAAATTTAACTCAAACAACTTCATTTTTACTGCACTGAAACTTTGGTAAGAAGAGTGAGTTTCAAAACTCAATTTAAGATTGAGTTTTTGGGGCCGTTTAACGGCCCTAAAAAGTCCCTGAAAAAAACCTGAACAAGGTGATAACAATTTGTTCCAGACTTGTCACAACAACTGGGAACAAGCAGTGCGAACACATCCTGATATCGGCTTGACAACAACCTTGTTACAACTAGCTTGCTCACTGCTCAAAGAGTTTAGAACTGTCAGACGTGAAATTAACGACTCGTTTTTGTAAGCTACTGAGTACTGTGTTTTTAAAGGCACGAAAGTCACTACAACGCCATCTTTCCTTATATCGTTGCAGCTTGCGCATGAGTTTGGTTTCAAGTTTTTTGAGACAAGTGCGAAAGACAATATTAGTATACAAGAGGTAAGAATAGGCAATTCCAGATTTTAATTTATGCACGCAAGGAGTGACGGGAAGTGAGGTGTCATATTGCTGATATAACCGAAATATTTCAATATTTACAAGTATAAGCTATCACTCCGTATCATAGATATCTTATGTAAACTAGATAGCGCATCTCTTTTAGTAAAATTGAAGCCAAGAATATTCCAGCGGTTACCCCCATTTGAATGGATGGCGGCCATGTTGGAGTTTCCCACTCGCTAATAAACGCTTAAAAAACAACAATAACTTTCATCATTTGAATAGTTTGAAAATGTATTTAGAATAGGTTTAACTTAATGTTTAAGTTCCCTGTTTAAGAAATAGAAAACATACGAGTCTTCTCATCTCATGGGAATATCCTGATTCTGCAATCACGGCTTCAATTTTTGAATTGCAGAATAATTAGATGCACTATCTAGTGTATGTAAGATATCTATATGATACCTAAAATTTTCCATATGAAGGTTTTATCCCACCTGACAGGCATGGACATTTTCTTGCCGATTTTGATCTATAATATAATCTTCAATTTTACTTTTAGGTTTTCGAAGAGCTAACTACGGACATGAAAGATGCAAATAATCCATATTTTGTATGTCTCGTTGAATTGTTATATTTATACAGTCCTCGCAATTTTGATAAATCCTTTTCGGCAAAACATTTCGTCGATATTTACCAATTTACCTTATACCATGGCATCACTTTGGTATCAACTTGGGATTAGAGCTCGACAACTGGACTCTGCATGTAGCTCTGTTGCAATGCATGGATTTTTTTATAGTTCGGGTGTGCATTTTTTCAGATAAAGCACTAAACATACTTTTTAAATTGAGAAAACATGTCGAAAAAATACAAATTTTGAATGAACCACAACTGGTATTTTATACTCATCAGTTTTGAGCGCGTGTTATGTAACATACAACAAAATCCCATCTTAATATAACTTTCAAATTCAAATATAGGTTGCAACGGTTCCAGACCCAAGGTTTCAAAACGTGGGCATGGCAAAAATCGAGGTAGTTTCAAGTGACGTGACGGACGGTAGATTACGTGTAGTGGATGCTGCCAAACCTTCGACGTCCTATTATTCATGCTGCGGTAGCTGATGTGAAGATATTACAATTTAGGAATTTTAGTGGTTGCTCATATGAGCCGGGCCAGCCCGGTTAACTGGGATGAATCGTGTCACGAAACTTTATTCCTGACCATAAAAGATCGTTTAAATGATTTTTTAAGCCGGTTACAGACGAGCAAGTTTTCTATGAGAAGTTTTTATGTGACAAGTTTTATTTGCCAAGTGCACGTGTGTATATGCAACAAATTTTATATGACAAGTTTTCATGTTTTCATATGAAAAGTTTTATTTACTGGTATGAACGTATCAACCAGGCTCGTAGCTGAGGGGGGCCCGGGGGCAGTGCCCCCCCTCCCCCACTCGGAAATAAATTGAAATTATGCCCCCCCCCCTTATTCCACATTTTTTGCCATGACATACAGTACTACAGCGACCGTAGAAGATTAATACTTGAGGCTTATAGTCCGGCATACTCAATTTTTGTATGAAAATAGATTGCTTGTGGCCTAAAATATATAACCTCATTGTTGGAAGCTAGGCTAGATAGCAGACGACTGAACTAACCCTATACAGAACTTTAAAGACTCACAAAATTGAGCACAAGTATAAATTACTTTTACAGTGTGGAAGAACGTTCGATCCGTTCGATCCCAATTTTTCTGAGCTGGAAAGGAAAACTAGCTGCTAGCACGAAAGTCAAAATCATCCCAACCCCTCTGTTACATTCTTTCTGCAGTGCCCCGCCCCCCAGAAATTGAGAGCCAGCTACGGGCTTGGTATCAACAAGTTTACTTTGACAATTTATTAGTAGCCAGCTGGCCAATCACATCAAATGCTCAGATTACCTTGACAAGTTTTCTTTGTTGACCCATACAGACGAACAAAATTTGTACTTTGACAATTTTTTCTATGACAAGTGCACTTATTCAAAAGCTAGTATGCTACAGTAGCTGCGCGTACAGACGAGCAAATAAAACTTGTCACATAAAAACTTGTCATAGAAAACTTGCTTGTCTGTAACCGGCTTTTCTGTTACAGGAATCAAACTATAAGCTAACTCAACTTTGAAATGTCATTTTGGAGCTTTATCAAATGAATCATCTCGGTGAACCGGGCTAGCCCAGCTTCATATTGATACGAAGCCTTTTAATTGCACACTGACATACAAGTGCAACAAAAGTTCGTCGCCACATGGCTGCTTTGGCTACTTGGCATGTTACATTAGCATTTTGAAAGTGTGATTACTTTAGCTAATTGGGGCCATACACAAAATACGTGACGCTTTTTTTTCTCGGTTTCGGCCTGCATTTTAATAACTCGCGACAGACTACAATTCATGTTTTTTTTGGATTGAGCCTTTGTGATGTAATGTCAGCGATCTCTCTACTTCACGGTACTGAAAATACTTCATGCCAGTTCCAATACACAGTATCGTTTTTCGTGATATGGATTCCACACTGATAAATTCTCCTCTCTCCATCATTTGACTGTGCTTTGTGGTTCCCCCTCTCCTCTTGGACATTATGTGACTATTGTTCCATCACCACCTAAGCATCACAAATTTTGTATACGGCGCCGATAGCCCCTTTTGAACGGGTTAGGATAAAACGCCGATACGGACGGATGGATGGCGGACGGACGGACGGATGGTAAAACGCGGATATGACTGTTAAAAGACATTTTGCGAGAATATTAGCCATCCATCCGTCCGTCCGTATCCGCGTTTTATCCTAACCCCTATTGAACAGCGTGGCTGCTGTAACTACGGGGGCACTTTTCGCAATCCTTTCCGGCTGACCCTGACCTTCCGAACCATTTTAATGTTTGTACAGCCTTGGGCAACGTTCTAATAATAGTAAGAAAGATTGATTTAAAATTATTTAATGTCTCACCCTCATGCATGCAAACGTTTCCCTAACGCTGACATACCTATACAACAAACGTGACTATGTAGCCATGTAGATTCACGTAGTTTTGTGCAGATTTTTCCTATTCGCACGTAGTAACCTAGTACAATATTTGCATCCAATAACTTATTCGGATTGTATAGAGTTAAGGTTGGCTGTTGTGCCAGGTAGGGTCATTTCACATATACGTGTGAAATTACAAACCTAGTGATTGTTGAGCTAGGATGAAACGAGGGTGAGTGCTTGAGAGTTGACAAGTCACGCGACATTGGTTAGCTGTTCGTAATAATGCTCTCCCAACACTATCATGTATTCTGTTGAAGTTAAAGTTGGAATACTTATATCAAACCTTTATTTTGTTAATCTAGAGCTTGAGATGTCCCCGTAACAATGCGTGACCAACTCTCATGCAACTCAGTCTCATCCACGTTTGACTCGGGGGCTTTAGTTTAGACGTTGTATAAAAATATTCTGCGAATTTCTAATCAGCAATTTGAATAGTGAATGGAAATGGCGATGTAGTATGTATTATATTCATTGACCGCAGAGCCAGACGTAATTTTTAATATATTTCTTTAATGACAACTAGTGTAAATGTTATAATTGTATAACTGGATTTGCAACAGACACTTACAGATAAAATACGTCAAGAGTTCCGATACAAATACTCGGGGCATTTATATTAAATCATTCAATGTCTCAAATTTGCCATCGTTTTCGTCGAATTTTCTATGAGCGTTGAACACAAAGATTATTGAAATGCCTACTGTAATACGTGGAAATATGGCATTCATTTTAAGCAAAACCGGTTTGAATATTTGTCCGGGCACTTGAAAACTGGCAAATGACCGGTTTTCTGCCAAGTATTATTAATTTAATACTGATGCGAGACATCTCACGTGAAGCGTTGCAACACAACACATTCAACACAACAGAAATATGTACGAAATACAAACGCACGCCTGCGTTTGGATAACTTTGAAAGACTCGGCACGTCTTGCTGCCAAGTTATGGACACCCGTGGCAAAAGCTGGACAAGAAAATGAGAAATTCCCAGCAATTTTGGGTAAGATAATTCGCATCAGTCACATGCGTGAATTTTTATAATCTTACGACTTTAACACTTGATTTAATAACTCGACAATTTGACACGCAAATGTGTTAAAATTAAACACGAGGGTCTTTGAATGAACTAAAGGCTAAAACCAGAGCTGCCAAGTCTCACGGCTATCTTTAAAACGGGGAAGGGAATGACCGGGGAATGGTCAGGGAATGGCCGGGGGATGGTCGGGGAATGGACGGGGAATGGACGAAATCGGGAAAAAACCTAACATTTTGAAGATTTTTGATTAAATATTTTCATGAATTGTTTTCGTTGCGTTATGGCAAGTGTAGCATTGAAGTAAATCGAAATTACAGTAGTAGGATTTCAGGCGACCGAAGCTATGTTGTTTGCCGTGTAAATGACGTAGTTCCTTTCTTGGGAGAGAGTGAGAGACCAAGGCTCCCACGCAATTGTATTATATAAGATTGTGCTTTACTTTAATAAATAGTTCGCTACTCTGGCTTTGACTCCGCGCACTTGTTTTGCATTGACATTATGCTCGGCACGTTACAAATATTAAAACATAGCTATAGTAGACCCTACTAGACCGCAATAAAATATTTTTTTATTAATGTAGATGTTTATACGATCTTATCATTCTTATGTTGATTTATTGTTTGCGTGAATAAAACAATATTCATACAAGTAATCAGCCGATCCGCACATTATAAGCCAACTATTGGTATATTGTAACGCAAGACAATGCCATTAATATATTGGGATTGAACTTTACGCATATTTATACTCCTAACCCACAGCCCCAGCTCTAATTCTTGCTCTCTCTTTTTGTCTGATTTTTATCAGAAATGTACCAAACAAGATAAAATATTTGTATGATTGTATCCAATAACCTTATTGGCAGTGTTTAGAGCTGGGGCTGTGGGTATAAATATGCTTCAAAAACTCAATAATTCATGAAGCAATTATCCAATCTTGAGTAAGAAATTAGTCACGTGCATACGTCTTTATACCAGCTAAAGAACACTTTAACAAAAGACCATTGTTATGCAAACTATATAAAGATTTTTATATAAAGATTTTTATATACTGAAGATTTGACTTATTATGCAAATGTTTTTGAAGTCATTTAAAAAACTCGCAGATCGTGTTTTATTAGGTCTAAAGCCACTCGCGCTGCGCGCTCGTGGCTTTAAACCTAATAAAACACTCCTGCTCGTTTTTTAAATAGTACGTAAAGTTCAATTCCAATATGTTAATGATTGTCTTGCGTTTTACCAATACTTTTGTTGGCTTATAATGTGCGGATCGGCTGATTACTTGTATAGTTAACACTGACGAATATTGTTTTATTCACGCAAACAATCAACATAAGAATGATAAGATCGTATAAACATTTACATTAATAAAAAATATTTTATTGCGGTCTAGTAGGGTAGCTATGTTTTATAGCTATGTTTTAATATTTGTAACGTGCCGAGCACAATGTCAATGAAAAACACTTGTGCGGAGTAAAAGCCAGAGTGGCGAACCATGTATTAAAGTATAAAGCATAATACAAATTTTGCGTGGGAGCCTTGGCCTCTCCCAAGAAAGGAACTACGTCATTTACACAAACAACATAGTTTCGGTCGCCTGTAATCCTATATTACTGTAATTTCGATTTACTTCAATGCTACACTTGCCATAACGCAACGAAAACAATTCATGAAAATATTTAATCAAAAATCTTCAAAATGTTAGGGTTTTTTCCCGATTTCGTCCATACCCCAGCCATACCCCGGCCATTCCCCGGCCATTCCCCGGTCATTCCCGGCCATTCCCCGGTCATTCCCCGGCCATTCCACGGTCATTCCCCCGGTCATTCCCTTCCCCATTCCCTTCCCCGCTCCGTTCCCCCATTCCCCGTTCCCCGTTTTAAAGATAGCCCAAGTGGCTCACGGTTTACCCGTGAGTCTCCAGGTTTTCGCGCTGACCTCCAGGTCTCACGGTGGGTCTTGAAAATCTCACGGAACCATTAAAATGGCTTTACTGTATGCATGGATTCTGCATCTATGCTCTGAAAAAATTAAACATACAATTTGCGAAAGTATCGTCTGTTCTTTCGAAAGAAAATCTGTACGTATTTGTAAAATGACACTCTGTTAAAAAAATTAGTAGCGTGGCTATTTGAGAAAACTTTGATTTGTGATTTGACAAGATTTGTGATCTTGAAGTATAACATCATCTAAACGTGAATTATGTGTGTGCGCGAGCTTATCTTTTATTACACACGCATATATGGCAATCTGGTTCCCCAGCATGCCCGGTCAACAATAATATAAAGTCAGCAATTTATACATAATTTGATTAAAATTTTTCATTGTGCTAATCTGTATATGGCTATCGCTGTCAGGAGGACGGGGGATACATACTACGAACTAAAGGCCCCAACAACCTCCAGGTTTTTAATCATCTGAACTTGGCAGCTCTGCTAAAATATTGTATTAATACTATCGTATTATTATACATGTGCCGAATTCAAATCAAGAATGTACGTCGTCTGGAGCCCCTTTTTAAGACGGCGTATTTTTCATGTGCCGAACTTTTGGGGCGACAGAAGTTGCCGTACCGACCCAGCGTCGCATCTAATACAATTAAATTCAACAAATTCAGTGAATTGCGAACTTTACATGTGCCGAATTTTGTAAACAATGCCAATATCTGAATGTACGGGTTGGGATAGAACACGGATCCGGAATTTCGGAAGATCTGGAATTCCGCGCGTGCTCTCCGCGAAGGTAGACCAGTCCCTAGTCCTGAATAGGCGTACTAAGAGGCCTAGGTACTAGGCTGCCGCGAGGGTGTAATCATTCTCGTACCCAGAGCCCTTCTTACACGCGGTGAGGCGAGGGGCTCTGGCCAAATCCATAACCGGATACCATAGAAACATGGTAAGAAAACAATGTCCGGTGTTAGAACTAGCCAATCGGATACCAGTTCGGAATATGGATTTGGCCAGAGCCCCTCGTCGCACCGCGCGTAAGAAGGGCTCTGGGTACGAGAATGGGGTGTAATCACAGGAGCCTGGGCATTAAAAACAGGAATATTGCAAGTCGAGCGTTTCTCTGCTTTGAAAAACACGTACGTACAGCGTGCACAGTCTTGACTTTAGTTTCAAAAAAGTCTTTATTGAAGCTTCAAAAACCCTTAATAACTCATGAGGAAAACACAAAGAAAAATCACAACTCATAAGCGTGTCGTATCATCCTCGTTCCCAGAGCTTCTCGGCTGCCTGCGTTGGCAGCCGAGAAGCCCTGGGAACGAGGATGGTGTCGTATCTTTATATATGATAGAGATTTCCCTTGTCACCTTGATTTACATAAACTTTAACTTTGATTTTCTCAACTTTATTATTTAAAACATTCGCAGTGCGCGTTTTATCAGACCTAAAGATACTCGGCTTCGCCTCGTATCCAGGGGCGTAGCATGACCTTTTTAACTGGGGGGGGGGGGGTAACATCTAAGTTTTACCGACCCACGCGCCACGAGGCGCCACCATGGTTGGCGCCGAGCGGAAACTTTTTGAAAATATGGAGTCTCTAGATCGTTGAAAATGGCATTTTCAGAGCCTTCTGTACCTTATACACACAAGGTTTGGTAGCATTTATTTATATCAAACAAAACCATATTGTTGAAGTTGTGTTATTTTCGAAATCCGTGAGAATCCGTCAGATATTAACAAGCTGTGAGACTGTGAGTGTGAGCTCACCGTGAGGTTTTATTAGAATCCGTGACCGCCCCTTATACGCTACATATAACATATACCATAACAGCTATACAGCAATTGACAAATAAATATTTCGGCGCGCGTTTAATTTAATGACACTTACCGTGACTTTAGTCAGCCGTCTAGAAATAACGTAGAACCAGAAACGTAGCAAACGCTTTATTAATTGGAATAAATGAATAATTGTTGTCTTTGTTACTTCGCGATAAGTCATTTTACCCAATGACATTTATCTTGTTGTTTATTCTAATGAACAGACTTGAAAAATTGGCGAAACATTTTATGAGCACCGCGTGTCAATAACAAATATATAAATATAATCTTTAATTCTTTTGCGTATCATTGTATCAAGGTCAAAAGTTCGCGCACAGTTGAACATGTCCAATCAGAACCGACTGTTTTCGCAGCTCTTGCAAGTGTAATACGATAGGAAATTAGGGGCTCCAATGCTTATGCGTAGCATAATATATAAGTGTTTTAATACTGAAGAATTACGTACATTTTGCATAACTTTATTGGAGAACAAGGCACAACATTAATTTAATTTTTTTTTATTATTAAAAGCCATTTACCGAGGAGCAAAATTCCACTTTAACCGATTTGTTTTACCGACCGCTGTCATGGCTCTTGCCATTACCGAATAACTTCGCGTTTTACCGACTACTTCACTAAAACTGGGGGGTGTCACACCCCCCCACACCCCCCCGCACGCTACGCCCCTGCTCGTATCTTTTATACAGTATCTGATAAAACACTGTTGCTCATGTTTTAAATAATACTTAAAATACTCATTCAATAATTCATGAAGAAAATTCAAATGAAATGAATGTTTAATCAATGATAATGACAATCTTTGTAAATCGGATAAAGATTTGTCCTGATTTACATAAGTTTCAGCTTAGATTTTCGGCTCGGCTTAGCCTTAGACAATGTTTATATATCGTCCTTTAGGCTTTATACGCGTGAATCTCTCAAGCCTCTGTGTCCGACCCAAACTCAAGGTCATCAGACATTTTGTCAAGATATTTTAAGGAAAAGTCCGAAGCGAGAGCCCTGCGCCTGGCAGTCACTCATCCTTATTAAAATGATATGAATTTTAGAGTATCTGCCGTATCGTCGAAATGACATGACGTCAATGCGAGACGAGAAACGACATTCATGGATGTGTTCTCATGGATATGTGATGATTCGTGTGGATATGCGTGGTTCCGGAGACTCGGATGGGCTATGCTATGGTGAATATGAACCACAGGAACTGGATGACTGTATTGAAGTTATTGATTGGATTAGGAAACAGCCTTGGTCTTCTGGCAATGTTGGTAAGATTTGAAGAAGGACAGGCAGCTTGGACATTATTATAATTATTAGTATGAAGTTTTAAATTTGCAATAATTAGTACATAACTCATAAGTTATACAGAAACAAAACTAATTTTACAATTTAAAATTTAGATGCGAGAAAGGTATTTATATAATACCTACAGTTAAACACGCAATTTGATTGGTCAATAGCTGTATAGGATCAGGCTATCCTGCACGAAGAACTATTAAAATGGGATTTTCGCGGGATTCTCGAAATGTCATTGTTTCACTGTAGTTATTTTATAAAACAATTACCAAATGGTTTTCCAAGCAGGATAGCGTGATCCATGCATTTGGGATGTTGCTCGACTTCCGGAAAGCGTAAAAATACACTCGCCTGCGGCTCGAGTATTTTTACGCTTTCCGAAAGTCTCGCGACATCCCTGGTGCATCATGGATCACGCAATCCTGCATGGAAAACCATTTGGTATTCCCTTAATCAGTTTAATGTTGTCATGCATACAGGGCCGCCCAGAGGTTGGCGGGGGCCCGGGGCAAATTTTTTTTTAGGGGCCCCTATCCCCCCCGTCGCCAAAAAATTTTCGGTCAGTGTACCATTTTAGGGGTAAAAAAAATTTTCCGGAGTACAAAATTTTGCCGGACGAGTACGTTGCAAATGCTTTCGAGGGACTTTATCTCATTTTTTATGCCAAAATTCGGTACTTAGCCCAAGAAAACAGATTTTCAGGGGCCCCCAGCAACTCGGGGCCCGGGGCAATTTGCCCCCTTTGCCCCCCCCCCCTCTGGGCGGCCCTGCATGCATAGTTCAAAAAAGTCACAATGACCTGTTTAACACACGAATCATACTTGGGAAAAAGCTTTCCTGAAAACGATCAGTTCTACATTTGAATGACGACCAGTTGTTAAGATTACGTAAATTATAGTTCACGTTTTCTCTAGTCTGAGGTAAAAGACGAGATAGCCAGTTACCATCAGTTATTTTTTAATCGTTCTTTCGCACAAAGCATCGCGTCTCTCATCTAGACGGGGACAATGGAGTGAGCTCAAAGCTTCTCGGCAAGACCTGTCTGCTCATTTATTAAAGTTGAATTATCAAGGCCTCGATTTGTGTTACCCCCTTCAATCTACGGCATTATGAGTTATGACGGTCAATCTAGTCAATCTTAATCCAATAATTATGAATTATTCTCCTTATTAGGCATGTATGGCAAGAGCTGGGGTGGTTTCAATGGACTTCAGGTAGCATCGAGGAATCCCGAGGGTTTAAAAGGGATCATATCTCTATACTCGACAGACGATAGATACGATGATAACTCGCATTGTAAAGGAGGATGTATCGTTCCTGCTCAGATGTTGTCCTGGTCGAGTAATATGCTCACATTTCTCTTGTCGCCTCCCGACCCACAATTTGTTGGTGCTAAGTGAGTTTTCAAATATTGGAATATTTTGTGGATATATGTGCGCCTGTCCTTCCCAGATTCATTCCATTGTTCCTGCTAGCTCAGATTCCTGAATGATATTTTAGATAACACTATGCGTCAAGGGTTGGGTCCTAAGGTAAATACAGATGGGATCACTATCAGTTGGGTCCATGCTGCCCCAGAGAAGTTTGAAAATCAGGTGTTCCAGATTTGATAACAATGCTTGTCTGTGATAGATAGATAGATAGATAGATAGATAGATAGATAGATAGATAGATAGATAGATAGATAGATAGATAGATAGATAGATAGATAGATAGATAGATTGTTTAATAATTCACTTTTTGCAGTACACTGTTACTGAATTGGTAAGCGATTACAATATAAATAAGACTGAATACAAATTATATTTATACATTTAAAAAATTACAACCTATGCTATGGCTTACTAAGAAGATTATAAATATTAAAACTAACACTAATTTGTTGAATTACGATTATTTATGTCTAAACAACTAACGATGACATACGAATTCTTAAAACGTTCAGTAAAGAATTTCGGAACATATATCTTCTTGTTGTTACGTGATTGGTAATTTAATGAAATATCTATTTTAGGGATTAAATTATGAAGTTTATGGTTCGGGTTATTTAAAATTTGATTTAAAAGTTTTTTGCAGGCAATTTGCCTTCTAGCGTACAATGACTCCATCCCAGCTTCCATCAATGTATCTTCGTAATGTAAGTCGGATATACAATTCGAAGAACCCGTTTTTGTACTCGTTCAATTTCATCACTCAATGTTATTTGTACTTACAGTACAAATAACATTCTTTTTATTGGTTAGAATTTTTCTTTGAATTTCTCCTTTTACTGAATTTTTAAAATCATCTTTCTTTTAAAATTTTAATATCTTAAGTTTGTAGAAATGTTTTCGGAGAACTCAAAAATTTTCTGGGACCAATGGTCCCATGGTTCGACATTCAATATTCACTGAGTGATTTTTCCCTTTCTTGACGGTTGTCTCTAGATGGAAAGATATGTGGTTGAAACGTTTAAAGCAAGCTGGAGAGCCCTGGGTGAACACATGGACTTCACATCAAACTAGAGACGAGTTTTGGAAACACGCTTCCATTTGTGAAGACTACTCCAAGGTAATGGGAACTCAGTAGAGACGGCGGAATTCGAAAAGGCCTTTGAATTTTCTTTGCTTTTACGTCAAATTTGACCCCAGAACGTTTCTTCATTTTGACTCTACAGCGTATAGTTTTAATTGCCCTCACAAACTAACAAAATTTGAATCAAATGATTGCATGTTTTCCTGAACAAATTGAATTGAAGACTTAAATTAAACATGGTATGTTGATTTCAGCTGATTTATTAATAAAGAATCAAAAACAGAAATACAGAATGCATAGTTTAATTTTTTTGAGCGTCTCACTCATTGAGCTGATTTTCCAACAGGCTATTGCCATAGATATCCTATATATACTAGATAGTGCATCTATCGGACTCAGGATATTCCCATGAAATGAGAAGATTCGTATGTTTTCTATTTCTTACCCACGGAACTTAAATATTAAGGTAAACCTATTCCAAATACATTTTATTAAACTATTCAAATGATGAAAGTTATTGTTGTTTTTTAAGCGTTTATTAGCGAGTGGGAAACACCAATATGGCCGCCATCTATTCAAATGGGGGTAACCGCTGGAATATTCTTGGCTTCAATTTTACTAAAAGAGATGCGCTATTTAGTCTATATATAAGATATCTATGGCTATTGCTCAATACACCCTTTCAATAATTACGTCATTTGGCCTGGGAGCCTCGCTCTCATGAATCATGAACCATTTACTGATGTCAATGTAAAGGTAGCTCTTTCTCCTCAGTAATTCATACATGTCCAATACCGTCGACATGATACGGATCGTGAAGCAGCTTCACGATCCGTCAAATTCGTACGGACGGTAAACACGAGTCACGATCCGTATCAACTCGTAAACGCAATAGGTGGTCTCCAATAGCAGATGCTTGTTGCCCAGATCTCAGTACCAACAGTTCGACGGATCGTACCGTTCGTACGGCTCGTAAGACGATTCACGATCCGACAAATCCGTACGGTCCGTACGAACTGTGAAATGGATTTACGGACCGTACGAAGAGTACGGTTCGTGAAAATGATTTACAGATCGTGAACCTATAATAACTTTAAACATTATAATATGCTGTTTGCTATATCAATATAATATGTAATTGTTGCTTCGTTCTTAAGAAACCACGAAACACAACATCGCCATCGACAAAGTAGTTTCACGATCCGTAAATCATCTTCACGAACCGTACGGATCGTACGGTGCGTAAAGTCATTTCACAGTTCGTACGGACCGTACGGATCATTGTGTTGAATGTTTTACCATCTTTACGATCCGAATACGTTCGACAGTATTGGACAACCATCCAGTAATTTTAAGAGGTCCGACCAAGGATTGAACCCAGGTCTCCCAGTTTGAAAAGCAAGCGAGCAGGTGACCCCGACACCATGCTTGCCTATAGGGCAAACATGCAATTTAGTGAAGCAATTAATTTCTAGCAAAACACGGTAGCGTAACGCTTATTAGGTAAGGTTAGTTAAAAACTAAGGGCTCCCGACAGTTAGGGGCCCCCATCAGCCACGGCCTATCGCCGAGAAAATTAGAAAACGTAAAAAATGCAGGTTAAGAATAAATGGGAAATGCAAAATTAATAATGCTAAAGAACTAAACCTCCATCAACAACGGTAGCCGATTTTTTTATTCCATCTCAAATAAAACAAAAGTTATTCTTATTAGTTGTTACATATGATGTTATTGTTATAGACACGGAATTTTCCAGAACATTCGGTAAATATTCAATATAAATATAATATCTCAGTCAAACAATAGCAACAGTCCCCTCTTCATCCGTTACCCCACTGGCAAAACAACTTGCCTGATTGGGCAACCAGTAAGCAACGTCTACTGGCCCGTAACCGTAATTTCCATTTTCTTTTCAGATAAAATGCGGAGTGTTCCTTATTGGTGGCTGGCTGGACTGCTATCACAACGCGGTGTTCCGTATGGCTGAAAACTTGACATGTGATTGGAAAGCTATGGTTGGTCCTTGGCCACATGATTGGCCAGACGACTGTGTTCCAGGCCCCAACATAGCATATCTGCCAGAGTGTTTAAGGTTCTGGGATTACCATCTGAAAGGAATTAAAAATGGTCTCGACAAAGAACCAAGGCTTCGCTTATACCTCGAACAGAGTAAGCGAAATATTAAGAGGCAGTTTTTCTATGTCGTGTATCTTTGATTAAAAATAATCGCCGTAATTAATCATAATCGTTATAAATAGACACTGATTTTCTTTTATCTTAAAGGTGTTTCTGTGTCACCAAAAATGGAAATCTGGCCCGGACGATGGATCGCTGAAGAACAATGGCCATCCCCAAATGTCTCAACCAAGAAATTTGGATTGACTCACAGTGGGATATTACAGGAAATGAAAGGTGATTAAATCAAAGTGAAAGAATGTTTTTGGGCTGTACTGAAGATGAGAAGTCTGGCATCTTGTTGATTGTCGCTCGACAGAAACAAGAGAGAGAATATCTTTAAAGAGAATATCTTTTGCTTGGCAAGATCTCAGCCAGGATTTTAAATTTGAGGAGTGTTTTTAAATTCCCAAGGAGTGTTTCTGCTAATTACATTGAATGGCTAAAGGAACGGTTATGGGCTCATGCATGTAGTTGTTCTCTGTGTTGCAACCAAATAGAAGCTCGCCTTACGCTCATATTTGAATAATTAATTACAGCGAGTTATTTTAGGTAGGAGCAAATTCTGTCTGTTCTAAGCTGGGGAAGCGATTTGATGAAGATTTGATGCTTTTACGCCATCTCTATAGAAACGAAAAATGAACGGACCGAATTATAGAAGGCTGATGTAAAATACAAGTATAGCGGGATAAGATAATCTGATTGAGGGCATGATTCCGGATTTATGAAGCTCGCTGTGAATTCTTGTTATGGATAAAGACAAGCTCGAGTATGAATCCTACATTAACCAAAAATGCATTCTTTCCTAGATTCCACCGTTGTTGAGCGAAATGAAAAAACATTGCTAATACCTAGTTCCTTTGCCTGTGGTTCTGCGGGTGGGTGTATGATGCCTGGAAATGAACCAGCTGATTTAGCCCAAAATCAGGCATGCGATGACGGGCTGTCCAGGTGTTGGCATGGTGATGTCGTGGACACAATAGATATCCTTGGTGCACCATCAGTACAACTTGAAATTAGTTCTGATAAACCTGTAGCTACACTTTGTGCCAGACTGGTGGACGTGTTTCCTGATGGAAAGGCAACACTTATTTCAATAGGTACTGAAATAGCATTTCACTGTTATGTATTTTACAGTATTGCATAGAAGTAACCTAAAACTTTGGATTATCGGATCGACCATCGCAAATGAACCTAAACTGAACCGCAAGCAAGCCGCGACATAACCGTCCTCGTTCCCAGGGCTTCACGGCCGCGCGCGACCTTCATAGGTCCTGGGATACACGGAACCGGAAGTGCCAGAAAACTTGCAGTCGTTTCTGAAGCGAATACTCTTGAATGTGGACGCTTCAGCACCGTAGCAATTTTCACAGGGAAGTATTAGTCAACTTCTGCGAAGTAGCAGTTCTCTGAGAAGCCAATCAGATCTCTCCCTTTGGTCGTCTAACCCCGAGCCTGATTTTCAACAAGTGACTGAGTGAATTAAAATGTCTCTGGGGACGAGAATGCGGCATAACCGCAAATAAACTACAGTCTAACGACAAACAAACCGCGCTTTCTTATAGGGCAATTTCCTTTAAGTGTTTTAAAAAATTGACAAGCCTTTTAAACTTATTGCGTCTTAAGGAAAGACTGTCCGATCCCAGCGCAAAGTATCTATATAAGAACATACTTGCACTGGCATCATAGCTAGACCTTGTGATGACCCGCACCGACTCCATAATATCCGATAAAATATCTAGGTACCTGCATATACGAACATACACACGCAAAAATTTCACATCTTGTTATAGGCGTACCGGAAGGAAAAATTTAGGGGGGCGGAAAAAAATTTGCCCGACTTTTTCGGATTTTGCCCGACAAGTACCCAAAAATTTTTTCCCGAATTTTTTTTTGGCGATGCCCCCCCCCCCCGTCGCGGGGTGTACCATTTTAGGGCTCCAAAATTTTTTCCGGACATATCAAAATTTTTCGGAACCTAACAAAAATTTTCGAAACATCACAAAATTGACCACAAAATTTACAGAATTTGTCCCATTTATTTTTATAATTAACCAAAATTGCCCGACTGTTCAGCGAAATCGGCTAACAAGTCCTCAACAAGTTCTGTTTGCATTGCAATTTGTTAACGGTTGTAACAACCTTGTTACAGTGCGTCTACAGTAAGTGGGGCCACTTAGGGAACACTAACCAATCACATTGCAGAACAAAAATTGAAAAATCAACAAACGGCGCATTAGCCAATCAGCATTGGGCCAAAAACAATTTGAACAAATAAACGAATGTCAAACGGTAAAAATAGACTTGTTGAAAAGTAAACACTGCAGTTAATGGCTTCCTGAATCTTTCTTTTGATTTGACGAGCTTTAGTTTGATTAGATTTTTCTTTTCGTTCTGCCATGCGAATGGTTAGTGTTCTCTAAGTGGCCCCACTTACTGTAAACACACTGTAATATTATTTGACTTGTTGCAAGGTTGTTCCAACAAGTCCGATACAGTCATGCATGATATAACAATGTTGTTACAACGTTGTGTTGCAAACCTTGTAACATTCGTGTTATATCATGACTGTATCAGAACTTTGTAACAAGTCTGATAATGCCATCAAGCTTGTTACAAGTTGTTAACAGCTTGTTCTAAACTTGCTACAGCAACTGGGAACAAGCAGTGCGAAAACAACTTGTCGACAGCTTGTGAACAGATTTGTAACAACTTGTTTGCAGACCTGTAACAACTTGTGCGTTTTTACGTGTGTACCTGCTTGTGCAGATAGTAAGTAGTATATCTCATCCTCTAGGTGTTCTAAACCTTACTCATCGCAATGGACATTCAGCAGACGAAATCAGCACTCTAAAAGCAGGCGAACATTACAACATTCAACTTGACTTGGACGTCGCGGGTTACACTGTCCATGCCGGTCACCAACTGCGCTTAGCTCTGTCCCAGTCCTATTGGCCTTACGGCATTTGGCCTCCACCATCTACTCCTGTCCTACAACTTCACTTCGTATCCCCACCTGTATTCACATTACCCCTCAGAAAACGTGGCGATGAGGTCAACAATAATGATGAGTTATTTAATGGGCAGTCTGTGGTGAACCCGCATGCATTACAAGTCAAAGAGATCAGAACACCTTCTTTGCAAAGGTCAGTTTTACGAGTCAAATATTCAGGTTGTAATTTAATGTCTGATACACACTAAATATACAAAATTTAACAAACAAGCTAACATGCCACGGATCTGTCATGAACCTGAGTCGGGCGAAAAACATATTTATGCCAGGTTGGACATTATCAAGTGCAGGGCCTATCAGAGAAATTCAGGGGCCCGGGGCAAATTTTTGTTTCGGGGGGCCTATTTTTTCCGCACATTAAAAAAAGGTAAAAAAAAATTTTTCGTCGAACTGATGTTAACATAAGGTTTAAAATTTTTTCCAGACAAATTCCTGTTACAACATGGGTCAAACCCTTTTTTTTTGGAAGTTGTATATGTTAAATTTTGGTTTAGAACATTTTTTCTCATACCATTATTTTTATAAAAAAACGTTAGAAATTTTTTTTTTTTATTAAATTTGGGGGGCCCCCTTAAATTGGGGCCCCGGGGAAAATTGCCCCCTTTGCCCCCCCCACCACTGAAAGGCCCTGATCGAGTGTAATTTTTATGAGGCGCTCTGTAGCTCAGTTGGTTTATAAGCCGGTTTTCCACCAGCGAATTTTTTCGCGCGAAGCGACCTTTTTCCTTTGTCGGCATCCATTTTGCCACGTCTTGCTGACGTAATAAGTGATACCGACAAAGGAAAAAAAGGTCGCTTCGCGCGAAGAAATTCGCTAGTGGAAAACCGGCTTAATGAGTGATACCGACAAAGGAAAAAGGTCGCTTCGCGAGAGAGAATTCGCTAGTGGAAAACCGGCTTTATTTAGAGCGCTGCACCGGAATCGCAGGAAGGGACCTGTAGTTGCATTTTTCCCAGCTGGTGCGGGTTACGTCTAATAAATGTATATAAAATTTACACTCGATAAATTCCACCTACATACCTTTTAATTCTTGTTCAATCGAGTGACATTCCAACAAAATCTCTATTTTTCAAGCTCGTCCGGTGTGGATATACACTCAGAGTAACATCACAAACATATCATATTCACCTGAGTACACAACACCAGCACAGAGAGATCATATTACAAGATTACATTGGTATCGAAGGAACTAGATTCGGTTCCGAAATATCACTTACTCGAACCGACCTGACCGCGTAGCTCAGTTAGCACAGCAATTGGGCTAGTATTCCAAAGGTCGTAGGTTCGATTCCCACCGTGGCCGGGCATATTTTTCAAGCTCGCCCAGTGTGGATATACACTCAGAGTAACATCACAAACATATCATATTCACCTGAGTACACAACACCAGCACAGAAAAATCTCTATATTATTTTGTTTTCTTTGCGAAATATTTATTTAACTTTGCCAAAGAACATGCTACACATGACATACACAAGACTTAAGCCCGTTCTCCGCTAGGCGAATTTTTTCGCGCGACGCGAAACGAAAGACAAATCTTGGCAATGTGATTGGTCAGCGAAAAAGTTCGCCGCGAAAAAGTTGGATCAGTTCCTACTTTTTTACTGTTCGCGCGAACAAATTCGCCTAGTGGAGAACGGGCTTTACACAAGACATACATAAACAGATGGCAGGTACGCGCTACAACGTTCGCCAATACACCCTTTCGATAATTACGTCACACATACTTGTTGGTCTTGGAGTCAGGGCCGCCGAGAGGGGGGGGGGGGATTGCCCCGGCCCCCCACCTTAATAGGGCCCCAACTTGAGAACGAGAGCCTAAAATTGAATAGGTTCTTTAAATTGGTCAGAGCATTTTTGAAATTGAGGGCCCCTTACAGTAGCTCCACATGCAGTCTAGATAAGGTCTAGTTGGGTGACTGACTTGGGTCTAGCTTAAAAATAATGATGTCATGGGGTCCCCAGCACGATTCATGAGAGCGAGGCTCCCATGCCAGGCCACATGACGTAATTATCGAAAGGGTGTATTACATTAAAACTATAAAATTTAATGACAACACGATATTTTACAAGACAGATTACGAGACTTGTTACAAGACAAACATATAGATTTCCATGTTCTTGGATCATCCGCATCGTAAACGTTTTGTACAGTTAATTGGTAATACTTGAAAAGTCCATGTTTGAACTGGCTTAAGCTGGGAAATATGATTATTATTATGTTATTTTAAACTATTTCTGCCGTTAAATGGTTTTTTCCAGATTTACAACATACGACGCACAAAGACAGTCCTACAAGACGACACTCGAAATGGACGATGGAGAAGTTCAGCGCCTCGACAACAATACTATCTTTGGAGTTTCCTTACATGAAGTATATAACGTCGTTGAAGATGAACCGCTTTCTGCGAAGGTAACCATAGAAACCAACACGCGTGTTGCACGGAAAGAGACTGGGACGGGTCAAACCGCGGAGCTATTTGATACGTTTGTCAACACGAAAAGTGTCGTATCCGCTGATGAAAGTCATTTTCATTCTGAATGTGAGGTAAAAGCGTGGTGTGAGAATGAGTTGGTTTTTGAAAATCGATGGAAGAAAGCTATACCACGTTTTAACGTGTGAATTATTGAATACTTGATTTGACGATCACAGACCTTCGAACTTTGCGAATTAAAAATGAGTGAGAACATGAGTATGCCTATGGGCACGCCCATTCCTCCCTCCTGACCCACCGCCCAACCAAATATGTTCAGATATCAGGCCATAGAAATGCAATTACCACAATTTATAATCCTGTTTCAATGAACGAAATCAAACAGTCAACAGTCAGACTTCCATTATACAAATTGTGATTGAACATATTAAGAGGCAATCTTTTTCTATGTCGCGTACTTGCGATGAAAAGTCGGTTCAAAACCTAAAATCTTTTTGGCGTACCTTTCGGCTCAAATTGCTTTGTTTTAGCTTTATTTTCTAGTTTATACAGTTAGCTATCTTCTTAAATGCATTTGTCTGTTGAGAAACATAAAATAAGAGGAGAAAATTGTCAATTAAAATACAATTATCAATGATGCTTTAAAAGTGACGCCATATTTACAGCAATATACGCAAAACTTATTGAACTCAGTCAGACATCATTTTCTCTTTGGCGTACCGTCCGAAAATCTCTTCATTTTAGCATTATTTTACATATAAAGCACTAAACATTTTTAAGGTTGTTTGCCGATTGAGAAGCGTCCCGAAAAATAAACTAATTTTGAAGAAAGTTATAACTGAAAGTGGTATATTATACTGACATGTTACAATTTTAGCGCTCTTTGTCTTCTGTCAGTTCTGGTATAAACGCAAAATAAATGGTCTAGAATGCGTGTGAGCGTGAAATAGATGCCAAATCATATGTCTCACGCTTTATGAGAGTTGGAAGGTCCACGATCACCGCTTAGGGACCAGTCATTATTTATGGCGGGGTTGTGCCGAAGAGAAAATGGTGGGGTAACTGAAAAATAATACTTGTTTTAGGTGGGGTGGCCAAAAAATCCTTTGCATGCAAAGTTGAATGATTGCAGTTGTTTGAGTTAGAGTGCATGTCAGTCTTATGAGTAAGCACTATAAGATATAACATTCACCAATCTTCATAAATGTGAAACTCCTTTAGTTCTGTTGCATGGCATTTCCCTACGGGCCCACTTCAAGCTATTATTTATTATGAATTTGTCATTTCCATTGAAAGGAAACATTCTACACAAATCATATTTTGAGCATGCAAATTTCAAACCTTCAAATAACTATAATCGTTATAACTAAATAGTACCTTGCAATATTGTAGGGGTAACCTATAATAAGGCACGATGCTCGCTAGCATGCCCCACATGATTTTTACTGTGCTTTATTCCACAAGAAAAATGGGCAAGGGGTATTGGATGTTGGGGTTAACAAGTATATGTTTACCAATCAATTCCATTCCCTTTTAATTATTATGGCGCCATTATGGTCAAAGCACCCTACATTATAATGCCTCTTTAACAGCAGATGATCATACTCATGGGCAATTTTCGACCTTAATGCATGGGTAATATGCATACAAAATACCAAACTGTTTCATCAGGGATTTTATGTCTGGACCTTTGACTTTGCAACAAAATAGGTTTGAGTGGGGTAAAACATTTTTCCAGTATTCCACTAGTTAATGTTGGGTAGCTAGAATTTTTGTTTCGAACAAAGTGGGCTAACGCCTAAAGGTTTTTTCGGCTTCATTATACTTTCTCTTCGACCCCGGCCCGGCCATAAATAATGACCGGTCCCGTTTTGATTGAAAGTTTGAGAAATTAAAATTTTGCAATCGGAATTTTTAAATTGAACATTTTTATGTAGAACCAAGATATAGAACTCAGACAATATTTGAACTATGATTAAATTAAGTTGATTGAATTATCAGTACCGATCATTTTTTACCAATTGTAAATATGTAAATAATATATATATATATATATATATATATATATATATATATATATATATATATATATATATATATATATATATATATATATATATATATATATATATATATATATATATATATATATATATATATGAAGATTTTGAACTTTACTCGTGGTAGACCTTTGGTCACACGAGAATGGGGAACCTTTTCGACATTCCACGTGCATTGTATTAGACAATGTTTCGTTCAGTACCGGTTTATACAATTTTAAAGAGGTTTCCCTTGAATTTTACAAGATTCTAAAAGTATCGTGGTATATTCTTTGAGTGAACGATATCAGATGCAAGTCAGCAGGGGGAACATTTATAAACTTACTGATTTAATTGCGTAGACATGGTGTATTTTGCTACGAAATATGCGAAACACTATCCTTCCCCTCGCGAAGCTTTGTTTCCGGCTCCTACAGATGTTAAATCTGAGGAAATTTTTGGGCCGCCATCTTGTTTTTTCTACTGGCAGGAAATCGAAGCTATTAGCATATACTCCGACTCTGGTGGCTCTGGTCAGTCACGCAAGATTGCAGACGAGCAAATTTTGGGCCTGCGTGGCAGGCCCTCAATTTTATGGGGTTGGAATAAAAGAAGCTGCGGTTTAATTAAGCCGTTTTGCCAAACTGACATGAAGGACCATGAAGAACTGTTTTGTTTACAACTATTGCTGATGAAATACAAAAATATTTTCGTTTTTTTCAGTCATTTTCGTTTTGTGATGGTAGTGCTTTGTAATGGTATATTCACTCGACGCTTCGCGTCACTATTCCCCACTTCGGTGAATAATTGTTAATTATCCTGCTAGCAGACCCAATCAAATTGCGGAATAGCTTATTTAAATATATAATAATATTTAATTATATAATTTATTCAAAACACGCGCGAGACATCATGCATTCATGCGTGAAGTGTTGCAAAACTTACAACACATTGAAGTCACAGCAGAAATATCATGTACGAAATACAAACACAGGCCTGTGTTTGGATAACTTTAAAAGACTCAGCTCGTCTCGCTGCCAAGTTATGGATACCCGTGACAAAAACTGGACAAGAAAATGAGAAATTCCCAGCAATTTTAGGTAAGATAGTCAAGATAATCCACATGCGTAAAATTGATCCACAAGACCACAACTGTATAATCAACGACTTTAATACTTGATTTAATATTAAATGCGACAGTTTGACAGGAAAATGTGTTAAAAATAAACACGAGGGTCTTTGAAAACTGGGGCTTCAAAATGTTGTATTAAGACTGTTGTACGTTATTATGCATGAGGCGGGGGGGGGGGGATTGTTGGTGATGGGGGGAGGAGGGATATTTTCGTTTTTTTCAGTCATTTTCGTTTTGTGATGGTAGTGCTTTGTAATGGTATATTCACTCGACGCTTTGCGTCACTATTCCCCACTTCGGTGAATAATTGTTAATTATCCTGCTAGCAGAGCCAATCAAATTGCGGAATAGCTTATTTAAATATATAATAATATTTAATTATATAATTTATTCAAAACACGCGCGAGACATCAAGCATTCATGCGTGAAGTGTTGCAAAACTTACAACACATTGAAGTCACAGCAGAAATATCATGTACGAAATACAAACACAGGCCTGTGTTTGGATAACTTTAAAAGACTCAGCTCGTCTCGCTGCCAAGTTATGGATACCCGTGACAAAAACTGGACAAGAAAATGAGAAATTCCCAGCAATTTTAGGTAAGATAGTCAAGATAATCCACATGCGTAAAATTGATCCACAAGACCACAACTGTATAATCAACGACTTTAATACTTGATTTAATATTAAATGCGACAGTTTGACAGGAAAATGTGTTAAAAATAAACACGAGGGTCTTTGAAAACTGGGGCTTCAAAATGTTGTATTAAGACTGTTGTACGTTATTATGCATGAGGCGGGGGGGGGGGGATTGTTGGTGATGGGGGGAGGAGGGAGGGGAGGGGGATTGTTGGCAACAGCACAGTAGCCCAGGCTCTGTGGGGGTATTTATTTATTTTTAATTTTATTATATTTTGCATCAAAAATTTACTTTAAATTACTTATATAACTTAGTTTTCTTTATGTATTCTATATGTTATTTGGGGGGTGGTTTTTAATAGACAGTTTGATATAATGATATAAAAAACATCATGAGAATGTAATCTGTGAGAATGCGATTTAATGTACACTTTAAATATATATTGGAAAATAGTAAAAAAAATAAATGCCTAAATATGCATTATGCACTGATTCACAATATTGGTGGACTTACTTGTTTACAATGCCATTTACTTCACTATTGTCGATTTTTAGGCCATTTTGTTGAACCCGCCCTATATTGTATATCTAATATGTAGCTGTGACACTTGGCAAAGCTGGGCAAGACCTAAAGTTCAACAAAACTTGCCAATAAAATCAGTGCTGGAAATTCACTTTTTCCGGTTGGGGGGGGGGGGCAAAGCCTCCTAAATTTCCGACAAAACCTTCAAATTTCTGACAACCCCCCCCATTTGCACTCGAAAATGCTGTTTTTAGCCCTCTTTTAGGTCAACATTTCCGAACATTTGTCAATTTTCTGTAAGGGGGGGAGGGGGCATGGTTGTCCCCCCCCCCACCCTACTAAGATTTCCGCCACTGGATGAAATATTGCCAAACGCTAAAAACTGTGGCTATACATATTTATGTAAACTTTATTTAATCTTTCCAACTTGTAAAATCCTTCCCCTCGCTTTTCCATGAAGAATTAAAACGACTTAAATTAACCCGTTGAGCCACAATGCGCCCCAGTGTGCCCAACTTATTTTTTTTACTTGTCCAATGCCAGACGATTTTACTTGTCAATGGGGAAGCTCTGCAGCTTGATGGGTTAACCAAAAAATCTGACAATGTCTCTAGTTAATCTATTGAGCGCAATGTACCTCAGTGCGCCCTACTTATTTTCTTGCTTGTCCAATGCCAGACAATTTTACTCGTCAATGGGGAAGCAGGGGCGAAACTTGAGGGAGGGGTATGGTATGGGGTGTGTGGCACCCCCCAAAAATACGAATCATCCTGATTGGTAGGGCAATCAAAGATTTTAAATGATAGAATGTAGAGTTATTAAGTAACAGTTATTACAGCTAGCAAACAACTAAGCAGTTCGTATGCATATACATTGGCATCGGCAGTTCAATTATACACGTAGCTTAGTGATGTATTGTATTAGCGCTGGCGCTGCATGCTGCAGGGCATCATTGGTCAAAGCAGGGCAATTCTGCCAGACACCCCCTGATTAAAAGGGGCTAGTTTCGCCCCTGTTGGGAAGCTCTGCAGCTTAATGGGTTAAAGCTGCCTTAGCCTACCTTTGTGTTATTGATAGTGGGTAACATTAGATGATATACAATAAAATACAGGGCGGGTTTCACAAAATGGCCTGAAAAACAACGAAAATAAAGAAAATGACACAGTAAACAAGTAAGTCCACCAATATTGTGAATCTGTACATATTTAGGCAATATTTCTTTTACTATTTTCCAATATATAAACTTAATAAAGTGTATATTAAATCGCATTCTCATGATGTTTTTTATATCATTTATATATCAAATTAAAACCACCTCCAAATAACATAATAAGAATACTTAAGTTATACTTTGTAATTTAATTAAAGTAAAGTTTTAATGCAATATAATTTTAAAAATACCCTGCACTACCTGTGGCAAAGGGGGGCGGGGTTCAGACCTAATATATCTCCTTCTTTCTTGATGTTTTTAATTAATCTAAATTTGCCCAATTTTTAAGTGGAATTTTACCTTTTCAGAAGTTTTACTTTGATCCTTTTTTTGAGAGGAGGGGACTACTTTTACTTCTGAGGGTGAGAGGAGGGGGTTAGGGTTAGGTGGGGTTAGGGTCTAACTAACGAATATACTTCAATCAATCAATCAAACCTATGAGCTATATACAGGAGGTAGCTCCTTGCAGGAGGATCGGAAGGTTAACCCTAGTATATATAAGAACCCCCTTGGTTATGACTATATTCAAATTTTTAAAAAATTGTCAATTTGATTCAATTCGATACAAAGGCAAACAAACTTAAAAAGTATATGTTTAGTGAACGTATGCTTTATCTGTAAAATTATGCTATAAAAATGAAGAGATTTTCGATGGTACGCCAAATAGAAAATGATGTCTGAAGTTCAGAAATATGTATACAGAGTGTATAAAAAGTAATACAAATTTAGCATGCTATTGTGCATTAATTTCTCGGTCAGTCTCGGTGTATGTTGAACATATTTTTTTCATAATCATAAAGATCAGGCTTTTAACTGTTGGATGACATGTTTTTCGTCCCATATGCCATATGGAGAAAAAATGAGCAAATACGAGTCCGATAAAAAGTGTTCGTCTAAATCCCATATTTTTTGACTCCCATATTTTTGACAACAAATCGGGCTGGAGCACGAGTTCGTTCTTTTGATTTTGCAAATGAAGCACGACAAATGGGTGAAATGGCAAAATCGCACGGTGCCCGGTTTGCAAAAACAACTGCAAACTGCTCTAATTCTTTCTGTCACTTTCGTTTGATCTCATCCGTGAGTCGGCCTCAACGGCCTTTGATCACCTCTGCGTCTAATTAAAGCAGTGCACGACAAAAGGAAAAGTAATTAATCGCGAATGTGTTCTTTTAACAAATGAATGAGCTTTGAGCTGGTTTACTGTACCAGATGTTTATAATAATTATGTATATATACGCAAGCATTTTATTGAAGTGAAATTCCTCAACTTAAGTCCAAAAGGGAGTTAACTTTCAATAGTTTTAGACCCAATTCTCAACGGTGAAAATATGTAATTTTGACAAGCAATTTTTATCGGACTCGTACTTGCTCATTTTCTCTCAATATTGGATGCAAAATACCACTATCAGTGTTATCTTTCAACTAAATTCTAAAAGCCTGATCTTTATGATTATGAAAAAATACGTTCGTATACCATGTACAGTAGAACGGTTAAAATAATTGAAGATTTTGCGACAAGGCCAAGGGACAGGTGACAACTCTTCAATGGACCATTTGCATTATAGACTAAATTTTGATCAAAACAAGTCTAGACAAATATTTCATCACAGCTTGAAAGAGCATCACAAAATTAGTAATATTCCGAAGTTTCGTTGCGAAATGTTGTAAAATGCAGATAATATAGCCCTGCGAAGTTTGCCGTTTTTCAGTCATTTTGTATTACAAACGAGAAATTGACAGCCCCAAAGGGTATTGGGCTGTCAATTTCCCCCGCGTAATGCAAAATGACTGAAAAACGGCAAACTTCGCAAGGCTATATTATCCGCATTTTACAACATTTCGCAACGAAACTTCGTAATATTACTGTAATATTACCGTAATATTTTGTGTTGCTCTTTCATGCTGTGATGAAATTTTTGTCTGGACTTGTTTAGATCAAAATTTAGTCTATAATGCAAATGTCCATTGACCACCTAATGTGCGTATTTCTGCAGTGTGTATAAAAAGTGATTTGATTGTTCTTTACTGCTTTGAGTTAATGTACGCAACGAAAACATGTCTTATTTACAAAAGAGATCAATTTTACTTCATTTTAATGCTGCTTGTACTGTACAGGCCGGTATTTGATTGAGTTATTCGTACATGTCCCATAAGTAGAAAGTCTTTTGTTCTACGGCTCGCTAACTTGTTCGCACCAATTATGTAGCGGTGATCGCTAGATAGTATACTTCAAAATAAGGTTTCCGTTTTTAAAACAGTGGCGTAGCCAGAACGATAATTGGGGGCATATTCGTACCTTTGCTTTTTTTCTTTTGAAATCAATTTGCTTACAAGGAACACCACTTAAATATGAATACAGCCCCCAATTATCGTTCTGGCTACGGCACTGTTTTAAAACGTAGAAAAAACTATCCTAACGCAAAACTAAACCCTAACCCTAATAGTAACCCTCATCCTAACCCCAACCTAACCCTATAACCTAAACCCTAACCCTAACTTATTT
>CACRXK020003229.1:25199-37484 GCA_902702795.2 Paramuricea clavata | reverse complement strand
AGAATTGGACTGCCAACTTGAAGAGCTAGCTGTGCTAACCAAGTTGCATGGGCAACCCTGAATTGATGTGACTAGAGCAAATCTTCAAAAAATAATAGAGAGATCAGATTTTACTTCCACTGCTGCTATTGCTATCATTAAAGTTCTAACCAGATAAGTTTCATTTATCCAATCAAACAATCAGATGCAACTGCCAGATCAAGTAATGGTAGTGGAAGTACCTACATGGATTTCAGAGAGACCAGTCATTATTTGCTGATATATTAGTATAACTTGTTTAATCAAAAGCTACTATATATTCATTTATGATGTCAAAAATTGGTATAATTTTATCTAAGTGAAAATAATTTAAAAAAAATATTCATAACATAAAATGATTCATGCATGCTGGTGATTGAATAAACCATTAAGTGAGCATTCTGAATCTCTACAAGTTCCTTGACATTATTTTTCCAGTACAGTGTAAAACTATATATATAAATGTGACACAGGTTGCAGGTATTAGGTTGCATGTCCACCAGTGTGCTGAAATACCATCCAGTGACCCGATCTGGTTCATTGTTACTTGCATCTTGCTTAATTCAACTGTTTTCGCCCCATTTCTTGTACCCATAAAGTTCTTTTCAATAATCTAGGAAACTTCAAAATCATTCAGTAAATTTAATTTTAAAATTGGGTGAAAGGTAAGGGGTCAATAATAGATGAACAAATCATTTCTTATTGTTCATACATATGGCCCCCATCTCTGTCAGGTATTAGAGTAGAAATTTATTGAAGCCTGAAGTCAGAAAATAAATATGGCAACAAGGTTACATGCCATACTGCAAAGTTAGGAAATTTTTTTAAAGATCTCAAGGGCACAAAAGGTATAAATATAGATTGTAGGGGCAAGGGAACAAAATAATGAAATTTTGAGATTCAGGGGCAGGTTTTACAATGGGGTGCTAAAACGTTTCCCTAAAAATCCCTGACCAGCTGGAGTGCTGAAACTGATGTTTGACTATTGAAATATCCTAGCAGGTTAGGTTCATCAGATTTTAGCTTTGTCAACCTGGCCACTCTGTTGTTACAGTAATGCCTCATTTAAATAATTTCAGGTCATTACTGTATAAATGTAAATACAAAGTATTTGAAGTTTATACTGCTGTAAAATGTAGTTTAATAATACTGTATTAAAGTGTAAACACGTTTCTCGCAGCGATAAATCAATTTTGTAAATAATAATCATGTGAGAGTAGAACTTTACTGAGAGTCCGAGTATAGTATTATAGGCCATAGTCTGGCCGCAAATTTTTTTTCCGTAGACAGTCGGACTCCTCATTGATAGTCGGACGCATCATTGACCCGCGCCCTTAAGCAAAACATTCAGCGGATATTTTTCTTATTAGATGCGCTTCCCAGTTTTCTTTGCTTTTGTAACAATTTTTTGTAACTCTTTGGAGCGATTGCAGAATACCCGTCCACTTTTTAATGTATCATTAGTATCAATACATCTATATTTATTCTCAATGGATATATTAATAATAAATAGATTGATAGATTAAAATCCCATGGTTGTAAAGGTAGCTACGGGGCATACAGTAATTTAGCATTAAAAATTGACATGGTGTTAAAGGTAGCTCTAGTTTATTGAGGATACACAGTCAAGTATTTATTTTGAGAATGAGGCATACAGTTAGATTAGCATTAGATCAAATTCTCATGCTATAAGTAGCTCTATAGTTTAGTGGATATGCGGATACGCGACGCGGATACGCAGATAGTTATTTTGAGATTAGAGTTAAATTAAGGCGACAGTTAGTTAGCATTAATAGATTAAATTCTCATGCTATACAGAGCTTAAATATTTTGTAATATGTAAATATGTTGCTCACAACCGGACATTGGTGTTTGACAGATTATGATTAATTAGCGTCGCTGGAGAAAAAAATTACATTATAAAGCATACTAAGCATAATATTAAACATTAAAAGTCTTGCATGATATTTCCTTTATAGTATCAATTCATAATATTGTCTTAGTAATTAGTTTGTGTATATTAGAACGAGGCAATAAGATCCGGTATATACGTATCCAATGATCGAAATAGTGGCCGGGCTACATGATATGATATTACTAGTGGACGGGTATTCTGCAATACTTCTATTTGTGAAAAGTAGTCTTGATGGTCGCTTTGAATCTTCCAGTATTTTCTTGCACGCTAGTTATCTTATCCTGATCCTCTTCAGTTGGGATGATATATAGTTTTAACTCGCAATAACAGTTATTGAGTATTTTCGAAACCAGAAAAACAAAGTTTTTAGATTTGCTATGGCATCACGAAGCAAATCGTTCACCTCTCTACACGTGGTCGAAGAAGAACGTGAAGTGATGGATATATGGTGTACCAGTGGGTTACGCGGGGTTACGAAGGGATCCATCAATTACGCGCGGAGGCCTGGACGCGGATCAATGATGCGTCCGACTATCAATGAGGAGTCCGACTGTCTACGGAAAAAAAATTTGCAGTCTGGCCATGTGTTTCTCAATATTGACAATACATAATAAACTACAATTGTACAAATTCAGCTAACTATATTAACATACTGTATAAAATATATTACAGTAAATAGCCTTCGAAATATATATTTCATAGAGCTAGACAGTGTAACAAATAATGGGAATCTGCTAAATAATTTGTAACAATGAAATACATTTTCAAATTCATATATACTGTACCTTTTTATACTTGATGGAAATCATCACAAATAGTATGTACGAGATTGGCTCCATTTTCACTGCTTCGAAATTCGAAACATCGCCTCCTCGGCGATTTACATGATGCGATATAAAAGAAGATTGATGTACATTCGACGTATATATAAACGTAACATATTAAGAAGAAAGATTACAACAAAAAATAAAAGAATATAAATAATCCGCGGCAATTCAAGTTCCATTCGTGAACTTTTCGTCGCCCCCCTGTCTTTATTTCCACAAAGCCCGCTCGCACGCTAATACTCCAAGAATCTTGGAGTATTTGCCTGACACGTGACCAGCGTTTACCAGGGCTACGTCGCCGCCTTCAATTCGCGACTAGCCCTGGGTACGAGGTTGCTATTGGATGTCATTTTCAGTCCCTTTCTATTGTTTTTGTCTACGCGGTCGGACACGAAACCGCAAGGTGTATAGCAAAATTTCGTGTTTTGACATTGATTTAAGGTAATTCCGTAGTTTTGCATTGTGTACTCTTACTGCGCACATCTTATAACTTATAATTTCATCCATTATACGTACCGTTTAAAAATAATTATTTTATGGCAATTTTATGTTACTTCAAAACATCTTTCGTTACATTCATGCAAAGAATTACGTTAAAATCAATGTTTTCAAAAAAGGCATGCAAAAGTGTAGCTAGGGTTCCCTGTGTCTGTAGTATATTTATTTACTTGTATTTCACGTTTTAATGCCACAATTTCCTAAAAAGATCGATGACCCCCGTTTTTTAACTGATAATTTATTTCTTTAATGCATTTTACATTTCATATCCGAAATTAAAAGAAAAATCATTTCTGGATCTTGAAAGAAAATCCTTTATCAATGCATGTTCTCAAAGAAAGGTATATGTAAAGAAATGTGGAAAAGACATTTGTGAATCAGAATTGTACACTTAGTAGTTTCATTTTGCTCAAAACACAATATTTTTTCAAAAATAATTACAAGATAGGTTTACTAATGCAAAATCCGCGCTAAAAACGTTAATACATATCGGGCTGTTGTGATTTTGCTGTTACTCGTAATGAGCGTCAAGATGGCGCCATATTGGGGTAAAGGTGCATGGTATATTGTGACTGTCATATCTTCTTAACGAGTTCGGTGACCCCAACTTTTTTGTGTGATTTCACTTTAAGCATATCATAAACTCCATGCCTAGGAAGTTTCAGCACATTCTCATTTCGGGAACAATTACTGCGGAATTACCTTAAAGACTGATACTATGATTTTATGAACTGATAATTTTTTTAGCGCTACGAGCCGTTAGCAAAAGCTGGAATTAGCTTTGGTAAAATTGGTATTTAAACCGTTTTCACCCTTCATAGCTATTGGACCATCTTGGCTTCAATTGTCTCATACGCCGAATGACTCCGGACATATATGGAGCTCACTGGTTGACATAACTTTAAATTTTTCTATCAGTTTATTTTAAATAATATGCATGTGTGAAGTAAATTCGGACGTATGCTTATCAAACTGAAATAACTCAAAAAGCAGTTGAACAAAAGAAAATAGTTACTATTTTGAAACTTATTTTTACATAAGACCATGACAATTTTTGAAGCTGGTAGTACTTAGATCTATCATGATACTACGTCATACATTGTTTGTTGTTCGATTGCAATTACATTATCTGACCAATGAATGATCACTTCAAACACTCATTAATAATTCATAAGCTTATAGGCAAATCATGTCAACCATAATATGTCACGTGCAGTGGCTTTAAACCTGATAAAACACTCCTAATTAGTATTCTTTATATAAAAAATACTAATAAGGCAGTATCTCTTGTAGTCGTGTCCTCATTAGTATTCTTTATATAAAGAATACTAATAAGGCAGTATATCTATTGAATTTGTAGTCGTGTTTGAAGCCGTTTAATAAACTCGCAGGTCGTGTTTTATAAGGTCTAAAACCACTCGCGCTGCGCGCTCGTGTCTTTAAACCTAATAAAACACTCCTGTTCGTTTATTAAACAGTACGTAACCCAATTTTGTACCCAGAACTATTTGCTCCCCCGTTTGGATGATCAGCGAATCGAAAAAGGTCCTTATCAATTTTGAATATATAATATTGTTTAATGTGGGAATAACGAAAGGGCATTGACAATTTTAGTTAGTATAGGACTAAAATATTGAGTAAATAAGATGATTGATATTTTCGCCTGCGACACTGCATGTATTATGGAAAGACAATAAATCACATCAAACCTATTTGGTTGAAATATGGTTGAAATTAAGCCTTTTTATTATATGGCAAGCATCACTTCCGCTGAAATGGCGGACTGTGATTGGCTGAGAAGCACTTTGTAAAAACAAACGCATGCATTTTAAAAGAAAACAGCGAAACTAATGGAATAAAATATGAAAATTACTATTTAATTTGTTATTAATGAGATATTTGCGAATGGTTTTAGTGGAAAAGAAGGAATACATTAGTATTTTTTTTTTCTTCGACCAAATGTGTATCACTCTACTAATATACATTTCAAATCATACATTTCTTGTTTGTTTCAAGTATAAATGCCTATAAATGTTATATATAATAAACTTTTTACTAACCTCGCTTGCTCAGTATGTACAACAGAAATATCGGACCTCGGTCTTTTTGTACAAACCTCGACCTATGGGTTCGGTCTGTACATAAAAGGCCTCGGTCGGATATTTCTATGTACAGACCTCGCGCTCGGTTAATACAGAAGAAGTTAGTACATTTTGTACAGACAAGTATTTGCGCTGGTTGAACATACATTTCTTATTGAATGACAGGTTAAGCAAACTCTGAATGTGTTAAAAAGTCCTCAATCTTACGGTCGAATGTTAGCTTAATTAAAGTACCTGTGTAAATAGTGAAAACGTAATAAAATCAACTTATTTTGTTGCTTTGTCTTTGATTGTATATACGCGGCATTAAGTGTGTTTACTTCTGCCAGTGATAAATACAGTTTAATTTAACAATTTAACAATTTTAGGCAAACGTCTATGCATTTCAAATAAATTTCGCTGACCATCTAATTGTGAAAGCAAAAACCCGGGGTATAGAGGTTTTGTGCATTAGTATTACAATGTGTAACCAAACTATCAAGTATATAAAATCAGGTCATGCTAAAACGGTGAGGAAAATTTTTGTGTCTTTCAAATGAAGTCAAATGAAAATTCTCGTTTTTAAATACTGAATAGATAATGTGAAAACAGCTGCGACCCCCAGCCTCCTTCTCTGGCAACTCGGTGTGATCAAATTAGTTGGGCTATATTAAAAAGAGTCTAATAATTTATTTTGATAATTTATTTTGACGAGCTTTCGGCCACTAGACTATGGTTGAATAATAAAATAATAATAAGTTAATAACATGTATTTCTATGGCGCCATTTCTTATAACTCATTGGCGCTTTACACTATATAGAAAATTTAAAATTTTAGTATGATTTGTTTACATCAATCCATTTAAAAATTTAGTATATTTACCATTACTATATAAAAGTCAATATAACACGTAAATTAAATAAAAAGTCGGTTAGGGACCGCTCATTATTTATTGTACAGGGGGGGACTGAGGAGAAACTCTACAGTTGTAATATTTTTTCGTTGCCCCCCTCTTAAGACAAGTAAAATTTTCAAAGCCCCCCCCCCCAACAGGCAAAACAAGAACATAAATTTTGCCCCCCCCCCCTCTAGCTCTTTATCTTTATTTAGAGAAACAAAAACTCTAGCTGTTTATTTTAGAGAAAGAAAAATAGGTAATGGGGACCAATAGACATTCCCATTATAGACTAATTTTTTATCTTAGCAAAAAAAGTATATTCCCGGGAAGGGCATACTAAAATTACTAAAATTCCAAAGTTTGGTTGCAAAATGTTGTAAAATATGTAGAAAATATAGCCTTCCAAAGTTTGCAAATTTTGTATTCTTTTGTATAATTGCAATTTTCGCATGCAATACAAAAGTGTACAAAATTTGCAAACTTTGCAAGGCTATATTTTCCGTATTTTGCAACAATTCGCAACCAAACTTTGCAATAATTTACTTATTTTAGTATGCTCTTTCTAGCTGTGGTGATTTATTTGCATCAAGGCCGGATTTTGAGGGAAGTGTGGAGAGGTGCGCACCTCCCCAGAGATCGTTTTGCACCTCCCCTGAGAATTTTTCCACCTCCCTTGAAAGGTCATGCACTTCCCCTTGGGAAAGTTTCAATGATGGAACAAAGTGAAAATGTGATGGTTGCTTAGGATCTACACTTTGTGACGTAAGAAAGTTTTCTCTGTAAAATTGAAACAGTGATAGCCATGTCAAGTACCCTTTTAATGCAATGTTTTGAAAGAAACAGTCTAGCAATTGTAATGAAGGGCAAGATTGGAGTCATACATTCATAATTCATTAACACACTGGTACATATTATGTACACTACATGCATACCTCACCTCATTGATATTGGCCTGTTCTACAATAAGCCCTAACTTTCCATGGGAGTTGTGAGCTAGACCGCTGCACCTCTTTTGTCCACCTCCCCCACTATTTTCAGCAAAATCCGGCCTTGATTTGCATCTCTTTGCCTAGTTCTAAAATTAGTCTATAATGGGAATTGTCTATTTACATGAACATGAGAGACTTTTTATTTGACTTCCATTTATGAATATTAAAGTCTATAAATATTGTTATTTGTTGTTAAGTTGTTTTGTGATACATTTTAAAAACTACTGTTTTTTCAAACTGGTAAATATTTTCAAAGCCCCCCTTCTTTCGTCTCTCTGTATTTTTTCAAAGCCCCCCTTTCAGGTTTTGAAAAATTTGAAGGCCCCCACAGTTTCTCCTCAATCCCCCCCTGTACAATAAATAATGAGCGGTCCCTTAGATAAGGGTAAAACTAGTTAGTAAAACTAGGTAAAACTAATTGGTAAAATAGTGTCAATTACTTAAATATAAAATAAATATGTCTTCTATTTTGTCTTCAGGTACAGTACTAGTTAAAACATGAGCAGCCGATCTTTATCTGATATTATCTTTAGCTCAAAAAACGACCTATCTTATGAGTTTATTGGGCGAAGCAATTTTAAAAATAAACATTGTCTAAGCCGCGAAAATTAAAGCTCAAGTTTATGTAAATCAGAACAAATCTTTAATCAAGCGATTTACAGATATTGATTAAACATTCATTTCTATTGTATTTTCCTCATACATTATTAATGATTTTTCTAAGCACTAGATAAAACATGAGCAACCGATCTGTATCTGATATACAAACCCGAGCCGAAGGCGAGATTTGTATATCAGATAAAGATCGGATGCGAATGTGAAACTCAGACAAAAATCCGGTAAAATTCTAGTTAACATTTTGATATTTTCAGGTAAAATTTGCGTAATAAAGTAATTATTTGTGTGAAATGATAACCATTTTTGTAACATATACAGTCAATTTACATCCAATTTCTTTGCGAAGTTGCTTTAGAAAACGCCAGAATTGCAGTCATATAGCTTAAAAGGAACAATTTTCTGGGGGAGGACCCCCAAACCCCCGTTTTCTCCCGAAACTTAGTATGACAGTGCAAGTCAATCACAAGAAGCTTTATTATAATTATTACACTTTAGGTAAATATGTATTAAAAATTCAAATTTCAGGTAAAATCCTCCGACAACTTCCTCCCCCCCCCCAACTTCAGATGCTTTGCTTTGTTCATGTAGACTGACGTGTACAATAGTCGAAAAACTAAAAAAAAATTCCCAAAGGGATTTTTAAAATGGCCGAAAAAAGACAAATTTTGAGCCTTATCCTAAGCACGCTGTTGCCATGGTAACGGACTTTCAGCACAAAAGTAGCACATTGCGATGTTCAGGAGAGCATTGTCAATGTGTCCAATAAATTTCGTCTTCATGTTGTGTAAAGTGAAGAAACAGGCGTCACAGAAGGCGTTTTCTGGATACTATAGTGCAGCATAATGCAAAAACCTTAGGGAGCCACCTTAATTAATTAAAATAGTTTTTACTATTATTTCATGATTTTTAAACACAGAAATTACTCGTGATCATTCGTGGTCACTCGTGGTCATTCGTGGTCACTCGTGGTTATTCGTGGTCATTCGTGGTTATTCGTGGTCACTCGTGTGTACTTTTAGACAAGAGGGCCATTTATACGAGCGAAAATAAGCCGCGGCTTATGTAAGTCGCGAACGACTCGTATAAACAGTCAATTTGCAATAAGCGGCTTATTGCAAATTGACTGTTTATACGAGTCGTTCGCGACTTATTTAAGCCGCAACGGCTTATTTTCGCTCGTATAAATGGCCCTAAGATCATTCACCATGGCGTACTGAATCTGGAATTTCATTCCATAGTTTTTTACCATAGTGATATTTTGTTATCCCCATACTCGTATCACTAGAGATATGGTTAGGATTAGGGTTGCTGGCGATGGTAGCAAAACACGGGTACATATCACTGCATGTGATACCATGGTCACACTCCAATCAGTCCAATGTCCGCTGCAACTGACATAATTATTATCTCTCCGTCCTCAAAAAGAATCTTGTCTTATCATGATACTTTTATAAGTTAATATTTAATCTTATTGTTTACTCAATAGGTTTTCATTGGAAGCTACGGTAGAGATATAATAGTCCGACAACGTTTGTTGAATGTCATATTCGCACGGTTTGTTCGACTAAAGCCAACGGATGAGGAGACCTATGTGGGGTTGAGAGTTGAATTCGATGGATATTATATAGGTAAGTTGAAAGAATGCTCATAGTTGCGACTTTTATAAGTACATGCGAGAAGATGATAGCCTGAATATCAGAGTCTGTTTTCCCTTCCTTAAATGCGGGTGAATGGGAGGGCCTGACGCAAATGAAGGGCCTGATACAAATCCTTGTCTGGCCACATTTGAAAAAGCCAAAATCCGGCTTGTCATCTATTGGTCTTTCAGAGTACAAAATCTGACTTTTTATTGGTTAGTGCTAATTAGATTATACTATTGTTCATGTACTATTGGAGTGTTTTATTAGTAACAATGGTCTTTTGTTAAAGTGGTCTTTAGTTAAAGTGTTCTTTAGCTGGTATAAAGTAAAGACGTATGCACGTGACTAATTTCTTACTCAAGATTGGATAATTGGTTCATGAATTATTAATGAGTTTTTGAAGATATATTATTATATTTAGTAGTTTTAAAACACTACTAGGACTAGGATTTAGTAGTTTTAAAACACAACAACGAGTTTAAAGTTTGTTCGTTCACGGCAACCAGGTTATATCAATCATGTTTTCGCTCGCTACTCTGGTTTACAGATGCCGTCTGATTAGCATTCTTCATATGTATAAGAGTACTAATTATGATGAACAATTATATAATGCCACATGTGTTTTATCAGATATAATTAAAGTCACTCCACGTGACATATTATGGCTGATTTTACACAGGGATTATGTATTATTAACGAGTATTTTAACTATAATTAGATTGTTGTTACACCGTTTGTTACTCATTTAACAATAAAACGAACTACCATCTGCAAGAACCAGAGACGATGATACGTACAAGCTGCTCCATTTACTTTTCGGAGTATTCCGGATTTTCGGAACACTGATGGAATGGAACAGCAGAGAGTCACATGACTGTTCTGAACTGTTCTGACTACCCCGATTTTCGAGTATGGGCAGCCAGAACAGACACGTGACAATGCCTATTTTCACGTGATTGGAAATGGAGGCGACATATTTTGTGTACCCAATGCACACTGTATATGCCTTATTTTTAAGGGTTAACCGCTATATTTCGACATATACTTATTATATGCTATTTGAACGCCAGGGTTGGGCAAAATCAACGAGTAAAAACGTTGCAAAAGCATACTTAGACATACAAATAACAGCGAATCATTATACGCTTTATTATGCGAATAACTAAATAATATAGTAATGCATGGTTGCACGCATATATAATAAACTCAACACTGCTCCAGAACACCGTGTGCACTCCATTTTATATCGTTCCAGAACAGTGTTCCAAATGTTCTAGAACAGTAAATGGAGCAGCCTGGTAGAGATATCCATGTGGGCGGATTTGACAGCCACATAAAATGAATGTATAATCATTACAATGGTCGAATTGCCAACTGAGTGTTTGCAATAAAAAGAATTGATATCAAGTTCATTTAATACAAATATATTTTCAATTATACACTACAAAATATGTGGGACATCAAGCAGGAAATGTCATATATCCTTCATCCCTGGATGACGCCCATTTAAGCAACATGGAATATATATTTGCATACCACTTGTATGGTCCTCATATGCATGCTATTTTATCTTTATTTGTTGATGTTGAATACTTTAGACGATAATAATGATTATGTATATTCAAATTTTTGTATTGAATATGCATGCGTTTCATGCAATTCGCTGTCAAATCCGCCGACATTCATATCTCTACGTTTTATTGGTCGCTGGTTCATACACATGGTAGCTTGCTTTATTGTTATGAGTAACAAATGATGAATTGTGTGAAACTGACATATCTTCTGGGACATTTTGATTGCATACTAAATATAAGCTTTACAGTGGTCCGAGAGCGATCGAATATATTAAGGTTTGTGTCAGGCTCTAATACTCAGGCTAACCTGTCATATTATTTCATGACGATTGGCTTTCCTTTTACGAATGTTAGTACAAAGCCATTTCGTCTACAAGAGATTGAAGTAACATATCGTAATATCAAAACGTGCGCCTCTACCATTTCGACTGCCATAAATAGTTCCTGAATATAGAATGATGGATGTAAATGACGTTCAACTGTAAGTTATCATGCGTAGGCGATTTGGATTCCCAAAGGAAATAAAATAAACACGCCGCCCGTCTATTATTATTGTGGAAAATAAAGTCGGCGTTTTAACTGTTACCTATTCTTTGCTTGCACATGACGTCACTACGTGTCATTAGGCAACATCTTGGTTGATTTTATATAAAGTTTTGTCCATCCGTTTACATCGAAATAGTTGAGTTACTTTAATATTTTTTATTTGTTTTGAAAACATCTTACTGTATTATGTGTATTATGGATAGATTACGATTTCTGGCACAATATACGACAAAGACTGAAGAATATAGATTTTTAGTTGCCACGTACAGCATGTTTTGAAAATCAACCAAGATGGGGTCGATTGCAAACGAGCAATTGGGGGCGAACCGCTAGAAAAGTAGTGGGGGGATTTTCAGCATGCATTTTCCTGAATTTTAACGGTTTTTTCTTCACTTTTCCTTTTTGCACGAATTTTTCAGTTTCTTTTGTCTTTCCTTGCGGGAATCTTTTTAGTCGGTTTACCAAATGAGTCACCAAGGGTTTTACCATTCAGGATTCTCAGAATGCAGTTTTTTCAAATCTCAATCAGACATTTGCCATGTTTATTAATATAGTTATCAAACCTTTCCCTCATTTTTGGTTGAATAGAGGTTTCAGTAATATCGTTTATGAAGGTATTTCCTTCTTTTGAGACAGAATCTTCAAGTTTGCTGGTACAGGCATTAAAGCCCCCCCCCCCC
>CACRXK020003229.1:0-25179 GCA_902702795.2 Paramuricea clavata | reverse complement strand
CCCCCCCCCCCCCCCCCCACCAGCAGCATAAAATTTCCTTTTTTGCAGAAATACACTACATCATTTTCCAGGTCATAGGAGGAATAAAGACTCCACAAATAAATAAGTCCTTTGTAGAGTTTAGGATTGTGTTGTCTATTCGACATCACAACAAATTTTTAGTTCGTTTTTCGATAGAAATGATATTTTCAAACTCTTTTTTGAATAGAAGCGAATTTCCTCCAGACAGACGGCAACTGGAGTTTGATTTAGGGGTTGCCGTAAGTGAGGATATTGCCTTGAAACCAGGAATGCTATAAATTTCTTTAGACCATGTTTCAGTTAAAAAGGTCAAATCATGGTCTTTTATATTATCAATGAAGTCATTATTGCTTAGCTTATCACCAAGAGTATAATTCTTTAAACCTTTATTTCCAAGCACTTATTGATAGCTTAGAAAACATTTCTCTGCAAGTTTTCAAATGATTGGAAAAAGGTTGACTGGCCCAAAATAAATTTGGGGCATTAGGTTTTGCATATTTATATTAAACTAGGTATTAGGTGTAATGATTAGTATGGTTAATTAGGTTATATATTGATTAATGATGTCGTAATAGTTTTATAATAAAAAAGGTATAGGAACTAATTGATTCTCACAAAATCATTGGCGTAGTCCGTGGAGAAAATTCATCAATTCAGCAATTTTCAGGTTGGTATTACCATTTAATGGTTTCATCAGATTGCTTTGGCTGCCATTGTGTGCGCGTTGGGGGGAGTGTTGATGGTAGTTTGAAGTTGATGGGTAAGCGGATGAATGGTGCGGTACGGTGGAACGAAAGGTAGTGATTGGGGATAAGGTCTGATGGCTGGATGCGGATATGGTTTTGGTTTAAAGTTTGCTCTTTTCTGATTTCTTTGTTCCATAATATGCACTTTTAAGCATTTTTGCATTTTTGTCGTTGAGGTGTTTCTTGTCATAGAGTATTGATGTGGACTGGAATAGGTTTGCATGGGTTACAGAGGTTGAGTTTGGGAATTCTTTTGCAGTTTTCATTAGTTTTTCATTGAGGTCTCGGGCTTTTTGAAGGAGGTTGTTGTCGTGGGGGAGGAGAGTATTATCCGGGATTGAGGGTGTTTTTGATTGATTGATGATAGGAGGGATTTCATTTGTTTGGAGATGTTGTCAGTAGGTAGTTTTTCAATATCATTTGTACCACAGTGAATGATAAAGGTCTTAGGCTCAATGAATTTGTTTCGGTCAAGGATTTCTCTAGCATGTTCTACTGTAGGGCGTTTCGGGTATATGGTGGTGGTGTTGGGGCACAGTAGTGTTGGATTTATGTTCCTTCCATTGGAATCGCAAAGGATAACAGTGTCTGCTTTTATTTCTGTTAGGGAATCTTTTTCTTGTGTTGTTTGCATTGGACTGTTTGGAATGTCAGGGATTTCATTGTCAAAGGCCGAGAATTTGTTCTGAGCAGTGATGGTGGATATGAGGTGGGTTTCTAGGGGTGGATTTGGTTCGGTTGGTTTTGATTCCATGGTTGATGTGGGTTCAGTGGTTTTTTCAGCTGGAACCAATTGGTGGGAGGATTCGTCGGTAGATAGCAACGGGAGTTGCACTTAGATTTTATGTTTAGTTTTTCGTCACGAGCAACTTTTGCTTGACAGTTCTTGGTACATCTGTGAAGTTAGCGAAATATACCGATATTTGAAACAAGATCTTAACACTGATATTTGAAACAAGATATTAAGGGCTCAGTTTTTTATACTTCCAAAGCATGAAAAGCTAAATAGGACACTACTGAAATTCGAAATGTAGTATCATGTGGAATTACGGTTTTTTGTTTAAGATCTTTACATAGGGTAATGGCATTACTTACTTTCTTTTCTAATTGCTTTGGTTATGTGAGATGTTAGTCAGGTCAGCACTGTCTTTTCGAAGAAGCTCATTTAGTGTCTCAAGACTGGTAATCCTTTTCCTTAAAATTTCGATTTTATCACCTTTTTTCTTCATGTCTTTCTTTATTTCTTTGTATGATTTTAGAATATCTTGTTAGAAGGAAACGAAATTTGTTTCGAGATTTGCCACATTGATTTTAATTATTACAGATTCTTCACATGCGGGGTTCAATTTTCCAGCGGGATTTGGAGTCGCTTGTGGGGACATCTCATTGACCTCATCCGGTCTTGTTTTTTTGTTGGAGTCTGTGTAATATTCTCGATGAAGGTTTGAAGGTTTTTAGATGCTGTATTGGGAGATATTTCATCGATGTCTAGGTCTACCAGCTTCTTGATTGTAAGGAATTTATTATCGCCCCACGCACGCATAGAACGTCTTTGTATCTGGATTCTACCAGTACTGCAGTAAATAATTATGGTAATAAGATTTTCATCCGTTTTTTTTCTTTCGAGGGACAGAGTTAGTGTGATTTTTATCGCTTTTCGATGAGTCGTTTTGGGCGAGTTGTTCTTCCCAAGTTGATTTAAATAATTGGCGTTCGCCATCTTGATTGTTTATTTCGCCGCAGTAGCGATAATAAAATATTTTTATCCAGTGAATGATCCTATCTTCGATGGTTAGAAAAGCCACGCAATTAGCAGATGGTTTATATATGGTGTAATCGATATCTTCGTAAGGAACAGTTCGTGCTTTTGTGTTTTTAAATTCTTCATGTTTGTAGCGTGTAAAATTCAGATCAACATTACACGTGGCGACGGACGAAGCCATATTTGCTTTTTTCATCGTTTTATACTTTTGATTTTCCAAAAATTCTTGAATATTTATCTTCTCTGTACATTTAACTTCAAAAATTTATTTTGTTCAGCCAACCTTAACCAAGGAATCGATTTAAAAAACGTTTTCATGGGCACAAACTCAATTAGTCGTTGTGTTCTCGCCACTCACCCACTTCAAAGTAATTTAACTCGTAAACGACATCGATGACCCCCAAATTTTATTTTTAAAAAATGATTTCTCTTAGTATAATAAATATTATTTTGACAATTTAAAAAATATCTGTGGAGCCAAACAAAATTATTATGAGTAATACCTTTACGTAATTTGAAAAATTTCGGCTCCACAGAATTTTTTTGAAATTGTCAATGTAATTCAATATACAACGAGAGATCATTTTTTAAATATAATTTGGGGTCACAGATGTCGTTTACGAGTTAAATTACTTTAAAGCCAAAATGTCCGCCTTCTTCAAACGTCATTGCGTAACTTTTGTGCGAAAATTCAAACACTTTAGATGTTGTTTTCTACAAGTAAGGTACTTTTTGTTTATCAACAAGTAATAATTATCCAAAAATACGCATTTAAATCGTGAATTCTCCATTTTTTTTTAAAAACTTTATTAAGCCACGTGAAGTCCTATGGTTAAGTCATAAGCGGGGTCACGCAAGTATTTTATCCTGAGAGCAATTGGTTTTTATGAGCCCAAAATAATACTTAATCGGTAACTATTTCAAACAAGACTTACTGTTATTTCGTCATTTTATAGATTTAGTTTTATATGGCTAACCCATCTTTTGATGTCACTAAAATCACCGATAATAAGATAAAAATTATCCAAGATGGCGGACAGCTAATTATTTTAGGTGAAAATATTTTAAAAATAGGTACGCACTGCGTACATGTGGTTAGCCTATTCAGCCTGTCGAATACAGCTGGGGTTAAAATTGTCATAAACATTCACCACAAACATTCGTTGTGATACAAAATTAATAATACAAAATAAAACAGATGCAGTATCTTTCTTACAATGCCAACAAATGGCTACAATCACTCGATTTAAAAGCAATATGGTTTGTAGCAATGGTTTGGCCAACAATATTATCGAGTCACACTTTAATAATAAGCATATATTCAGCAACTAATGATGTCACTTTTATTGTTTTTCAAAATTTCACTGATATGTAATTCACTAAGATTTCATTACATGCATATCTGGTTATAAATATATTCTGGTGTCTGGTTTACAAGTTATTAATTAGCTTTTCTTGAATTGTTGGAATCGCAGATTTCATAAAACCTTTAACCCATTAAGCTGCAAAGCTTTACCACTGACGAGTAAAATGGTTTGGCGTTAAACAAGTAAAAATGTAGGGCGCAATGGGTTAAATTCAAAGTTCTTCATTAATGTAATATGTAATACTACTAGATTTCTAAACATTTTTATTTATTGTAAGATCTAAAAGCATCGTAATTTATAATGAATTCATCCAATCAATTATGTCATCACTACTAAAACTTTTGTCTGATAGTTGTATTGCCCTGATACTTGCATATCCTATATTATCCAATATTATCACCATTCACCATATTATCAGCAAATTGTCCAGAATACCGTATATGTTGACATGGTTGTTTGAAGTACTGTAGATGTCAGTCATGCATCACTATGATTTTGAATTGTGCTTTTATCTGCAAATGAAATATTGTAAAAGATACTAAAAGATGCACATGATGCAGGTATATAATTTAAACAACAACAACTACGTCCCTGTTGATCTTAGATTCCTGGTTAGGTCTAATGACTGTAAATACATTTTCACTCAATTATTTCCATCTACAAGATCCTTCAACTGTACGTAAACAGCCTGAGCTCCCATTGAACGAACCGGCATCTCAATAATAGCACCCATTAATTTGCAGTCAGTGCAATGCCAGTGACCATATAAGACTATAGTAATATAAAATAGTCCAGCCTGTTTTCTGTGTTAATTGTAGTTTTATACCTGCAAGTGGATAGGGGAGTTGTAGTATATGCCAGCAATGGGCTTGCTTCTTATAAATTTACCCACATAATGATATATTAAAATTCAAGATCTGTTCTGTGCAAGCACGTTTGATTATAAAACAGTATTATGAACTCACTATAATGCTTTATATGCAGCGTGATCAAAATCTCTTTGACCAAAATCAGAGTCCACAGCAGATATGAATAGCAAAGACAATGTCAACAATGTTTTAATATATTATAAAATTAAATGACAGATTCACAAATTTTAGGCCTGCCTAAACATATTAAAATATCGATTGAAATAACAAAAATTAACTTACCGTTTGCTGTGAAAAATTCCTTCGAGCAGTTCTTCCAGTGTTGGCAACTGTAAATTTGCTAAGTGAGGCATCTGCCTGTATTATTAAAGTTGCTAAATACCTTTTCTGTGGGATTTAATATCATAGATTAAGTATATACTTCATCTGTAAATATCGTCGCCTCATGCCATGAACGATAGTTGTTGAAGCCGTGACCTTAGAACACCGTATTTGTAATGAAATCACTCTTTATTTTCACGTTTATTACAAATGTAGTTTTGTACAGCAAGTTACTTTCACGAGGAAGTTCAACTAACAACACAACAATCCCATCATGCATTTGTTTCTCAGTATTATGTCATACTAATATTTGGATAACATACAGTTTTATATTGAACTCAACAATAGTTTCCGAAGTAAAGTCTACAATCTCCGTCACAACTTCACATATCTTACAAACATTTTTAGCGTTACATTGTAGCTAGCCCACGAACGGGCTAGCCACAAAAACTAAGCCAGATGCGACGGTAAAGAAGATTTGATATAATTTTTAAAGTTCTTTCAAATAAAAAAAAAGAAATAGCTATTGCCGTATCCCTTTCACTGGAAAATTTCTTGAACATCCATAGAAGGCCATAGAATAGAAATTGTATGAACCATCATTAGAAATAGAGTCGATTTTTGATTATCCATAATAATTGTATATTTCCATACTATGGATATAGTATCGAAATATTTGGAGGTGCAATTGCAAATGTCATTGTATGGATTTTACATTTTTTCCCCAGTGTTTAACAATTTTTCTATGTAGAATGTCTAAACACAACCCAAAATAGCCAGAAATATGGGACATATCCGACTGCGAGACGCATGCACGCACTTTTGTCAGCGTGTCACTATAGTATTGCGCATGAGTAATTGAAATATTTAACAGTTATTCTACGAACTCGAGTCGAATATGAGCTGATAGAGACATGGGTGAAGGCAAAATAAATGGAGTTGTTTTTCTTGATTTATGTAAAGCATTTGACTCGGTGAATCACGAGATATTATTGGTGAAGCTTAAAGGGCCCAGTTTGGAATTCACGACATTGAATTAAAATGGTTCCAATCATACTTAAGGAATAGAAAGAAAGTGTGTTCTGTTAATGATCAAACTTCTTCTGCAAGAACAATAATATGCGGAATTCCGCAAGGATCCATACTTGGTCCATTATTGTTTTTGCTATATATTAATGATATGCCTGACATTTTAGAAAGGACAACCCCATGTCTTTATGCCGACGACACTCAGATATCTTCCTCTTCGCATGATTACGATACATTGATTGACAATTTGAATATGGACCTTTCCAGTATTCATAAATGGCTTGCTAAAAACAAACTAAAATATCATAGGAAAAAAACAAAAGTCATGTTTATTGGATCTACGCATAATCTAAATAATAAAATAGGAAATAGACCCGTTGAGATTAACAAAATCCCAGTCCCACAAACCAATACATTTCAATGTCTAGGTGTAAATCTAGATGAAAAATTAAGTTGGGAGAAACATATTGATTCTGTATGCCATAAGATTAGCGCTGGAATAGGAGCAATTAAAAGAATAAAACCTTATGTTCCACACAAAACCTTACATGATGTCTACAAAACATTAATTCAGCCTCATTTTGATTACTGTTCTCCCCTGTGGGATAACTGTGGTTTGGGACTTCAAGACAAATTGCAAAAATTCCAAAATCGAGCAGCAAGGGTGATTACCGGAGCTGACTACGATGTAAGATCGTCTGAAGTCCTAAACAAATTAGGCTGGGAAACCCTGGCTAGGAGACGAGAACAAAACAAGCTAGTATTGATGTATAAAGTCTTGGGGAACCACACTGCGCCAAACCTTAAAGATCTTTTTTCTCGGAGAAATGCATCGCAGAATATTTATGATTTACGCAATAGCGAAACTGATCTCTCGTTAAAAAAACCGAAAACGGAATTTCTAAAGAAAACATTTGGATACAGTGGAGCACTTCTATGGAATAGTCTCCCGCAAGATGTCAAGGCGGCTGAGTCAATTACGTCATTTAAAACAATGGCGAAATTGCATCTAAGCAGATGATAAGCTAATTTCTCCAGGACCAAATGATGGGAGGACAATATAGATTGTGGGCGGGAGGGGGGTTAGTTTTGCGTGAGGGTGGGTAGGTACTTGTTTAGGGGGTGGAGGTTTGGGAGGAAGATGATAAAGTTTTAGGGTGGGATTCTTACATATTTTTGTTCTATATATAATTAACATTTAGCTCTTTGTGTGTATACGCCCTTCGTGGAAACCAGTTGTAAATAATTGTCGAAGTTAGCGTATTGAAATAAAGTTTTACATACATTACATACATATTCGACGAGAGTGAGTGGAATAACTGTTTTATTATATACACAATGGACATCTGAATTCCAAGACTTTGCTTTTCGGATATTTTCAATATTTTTTCTATTTTGTTTATGTTTTTATCTTCGCTCCTTTGGGCGATTATTTTTTAATAAATACATATTTTTAACCATTTTAAATTCTAAAAATTTATTTGCTAACCTGCAAACAATTTGTATAGGAGTTTTTCCATTGTGTTTTTAATCCTGTAAAGGCTATAAAAGGAGAACAATTTGCCGTTTTCTCGTTCGCAAAACATCGGAAATTTAGTTTAAGCCGCCATTTTGTTTTTCTCCACTGGCAGGATAAGAGCTAATATCAAACACAACCAAAGGTTAGAAATTGTTAAAATTGCGAACGATTTCATTTGACCATCAGACCATTTGAACTTTGACCATCAGTTATCTCAAACTTTGACCAAAGTTTACCAACTTTATCCATTTTGATCAACCTTGCACAAAAGTATTTCACCACACGCGCATGCTTTTGATTCGACCGCGTGCTTTATCCCTTACTTCAATGTTCTTACTTAGAATATGACTGTATCGACCCAATTCCGCTTGGTTTGGAGAGCAACTTGATCGCGAATTCTCAGTTAAAGTCGTCATCCGAGAAAGATGAAACAACACGAGCTAGAAATGCTAGACTCAGACTGAGGCCGGTAGATGGTGAAAGAGTCGGTGCATGGATAGCTTCAGCTGACGATGGAAATCCTTGGCTTGAAGTTGATTTTAAGTCCAATGCAACAGTAAGAGGAATTACTACCCAGGGTCGATATGATGAAGCTGAGTGGGTCACCAGTTATGAAGTGTCGTATAGTATTGATGGAGTAACTTTTGATTCGTATGAAGAGAATGGACAAGTTAAGGTTAGTTAAATATCGTTCATCGTGGAAAGTGAACTTTAATTTATGATCTATAGCTGAGTTTCAGTCACGTGATACGTTCAGCGCTTAGTGGTCAACTCCAAATGGAAACACATTTATCGGATCGAGTTAAATATTCATTTTATAAGTATTGGTCTCGTGTTTGGTATCAAATATATGCAATTTATCGAAATTTACTTGCTTCTACAAGGCATAAAGCGGCAATAGGTGTAAAATTGACCACCCAGCGTTTCCCTATTGTATAAATTTCGAGTGAAGCCCACTTATACTGTTGGAAAACCTGGCGGAGTTGCAATACAGTAATAATTATTTACTAGGTGAGAACTGGGGCCGGTTGTTCAAAAACCGCCGAGATTAGCTTAACCCTATAGGTTAAGTGGTTAACTTAAAATTCAAAGGAACCTATAAACAGCTTGTTTATCAATTTGGAAATATTTCTTCACAAACCATGTCTGGATCAATAGAAGTTTTGAAAAAAATGGACATGCAGAAATATGCAAACTAAAACAGTGGGTTAAAATTTAAACCTGGATTAGCGCCTATCCACCTTTTAACAACCGGCCCCTGATGTCTATACCACTGACTGAGCTGTGTCGGAGAGGTTCAGAAAATGTGTTCCTGCAGCGCGTCTCACTGAGTGATATTACATGCTACATGACTATAAGCCGGTTTTCGTTTCAGTAGATCGTAAATTAAAAGTTATTTTCCGCACGACGAATGGTGATGAATTGAGTTGCTGACGAAGCATTTTGGTTGTCTATACCAATTTCTCCCGAAGATCCTGGGGGCAAATTTGTATAGGGCCTTATTCAGTAGCCGGTTGTTCAAAGCTGAGTTAGGAATAATTCTGGTCTAAAGGTTTTAACCGGTACCATTATTTTGGTTTTGTGTCTTCAGCGCGTCGTGTAATTTTCCAAACTTCAGGGGCTGGTTGTTCAAAGCTGGATGAGCTCTAACCCTCGGTTAAAATTTAACCTGCTGTTTTGGTTTGTGTCTGTTGATCCAGACAAGATTTCTGGAAAAATATTTCCTTGTTTATAAATAAGGCGTTGGGAAGATTATTTGGTGTGAGATTTTGTTAATTAACCCAAAATTAACTGACTTTTGAATACCTGGCCCCAGAGCTCCATTAGTATAGGTAATCATGCGATGGCGAGTACAATTCGGGATTAATAGTACGAGTGATGTTTGGAAATTTTGCCAAAATTGGACGAGCCGCCGGGGCGAGTCCAATTTGGCAAATTTCCAAACATCACGAGTACTATTAATCCCGAATTGTACGAGCAACATCGCATGATTATTTGTTTATTATTAGCATGACAAAATTGGATACGTACTTCTCAATGTCAACATCATATTCTCTTGCCAAAGCCCAGTCCTGCCAGACTTTCAACCAAAATTTGGTGCTTTTGTTTGTATTTTCATCTAGTTCCTCCACGGCAATTTCATTACACGCTTGTGTTTAAAGTACGTTTCCGCCATTTTGTTTGTTTTGGGAAAATCATTAATTGTACTGCAGTACAATTAATGAAATAATTGTACTCCTCTCAACCAATCAGCATCCAGTAATTTTGTCATGCTAATAATAAAGAAAATAAGTCCATTAAGAAAAATTGAAAGTCTTATATTTACATGTTATTAAGTCAACGTTTTCTCAAATTCTTATATAAATTTTCAAAATGGCGGAGTATGTACATGACATAGTTTATGGAATAAACCAGTTTTTTTGTCTTTCATGTCGTCAAACTCGAAGAGTAATTAGTTCTTCCATAATACAAACATATTTATTATTCAATTTCCTGACAGGTTTTCTCAGCTAACTTCGACAGTAATTCTACTGTTAAACAATATCTTGACCCACCAATTCTTGCTCGTCACATTCGTCTTCATCCAAAGCAATGGTCCGGAAGTTGTGCACTGCGTGCTGAATTTCACGGTTGTTATGAAGGTATGTATTCCTGCCAACTCTATAAATACTGGAGACTGCCAGACTTTCAACCAAAATTTGGTGCTTTTGTTTGTATTTTCATCTAGTTCCTCCACGGCAATTTCATTACACGCTTGTGTTTAAAGTACGTTTCCGCCATTTTGTTTGTTTTGGGAAAATCATTAATTGTACTGCAGTACAATTAATGAAATAATTGTACTCCTCTCAACCAATCAGCATCCAGTAATTTTGTCATGCTAATAATAAAGAAAATAAGTCCATTAAGAAAAATTGAAAGTCTTATATTTACATGTTATTAAGTCAACGTTTTCTCAAATTCTTATATAAATTTTCAAAATGGCGGAGTATGTACATGACATAGTTTATGGAATAAACCAGTTTTTTTGTCTTTCATGTCGTCAAACTCGAAGAGTAATTAGTTCTTCCATAATACAAACATATTTATTATTCAATTTCCTGACAGGTTTTCTCAGCTAACTTCGACAGTAATTCTACTGTTAAACAATATCTTGACCCACCAATTCTTGCTCGTCACATTCGTCTTCATCCAAAGCAATGGTCCGGAAGTTGTGCACTGCGTGCTGAATTTCACGGTTGTTATGAAGGTATGTATTCCTGCCAACTCTATAAATACTGGAACGATAACTCCAAATAAAAGTCCCATGATTAAGAGAAGCCAACATGGCGGCCAATAGAGTAATGTGTTGTAGGTATGAAATACCTGTGTAATTGTAACGTCAGCAATAGCTTTAATGCCCCAAAATGACAATCGTATGCGAAGAGCCATTGCTCTTGTTTCAAAAACTTGAATCATTATTAAACTAATAATATACATTACTAGAAATACATGCTTACATGCATGCATGCAACAACCCCTCGCCTTAGTTTATTAACTAGAAAATACATTCATGCAGAAACCCTCGCGTTACTGACAAAACCAATATATTTTTCGAACATGAAGTAGTTAAAGTATAGTCGTCATGGTAGCACGATAATTGTACTAAGAATATTTTTACGATTGAAAAATCCCCCAAAATATCACTTTTAATTACAAAATTGTCAATTTCAATTCCCAAACATATATATGTTGGAGTATGTTATTATTCACAATATAAGCTTCAATTTAATGTAAAATTCAACCACAAACGCTTCGCAAAACGTTTTAAAAAATAATGTTCCTTATAAAATTAAACTGCCTTTACCGATAAACGTTGACTTTGAAATAAAATGATTTCAAATTCTCGCATGCAAATAACTTTGCTTTCTTTTTTATTTAAAAATTTTAATAAGATAAAAAGGGGTAATCAATAAAGATACACTCAAATTTCATGTTCTCTTTTTTCATTTAATTAAATTAAAGTATATACGCAACGATCAGCTTTAAAGCAATTAGCTAATATAAAGCAAACAATGCATCTATATTTAAAACTTAGCTTCGTTATTAACAACCGCGCCTTTGTTCCCTTCTGTAGCAATTCTTTTGTTGTCTTTTTCTTTCAAAAAGCTTTTGAAATTTACAAAATCTTGCAAAAATAAAATATATATTTACAAGAAGTCATCAAATCAATATTTCGCTGTCGTCACGCAGTCAATATAATTCCCAAGTCGCTATAATTCGCCGTTCCGGGCGTTAGCTCGGGGCGATGGTACTAATTCCGTCCGGGTATTTACACCCGGGGAAAGGAATGCACTAGAGAAGTCTAAAATTCATCAAATATCGCGGGCGCATGGTGTATGGGTGGTCATCTCACTGATCTCAAAATATGGCTGTTTGCCAGGAGTGAAGAAGGGAAAACTATAAAAAATACATGTAAGAAAGCTTGGAAAATCGTTTCACATAACTAATTGTAAAACATTTTTTGAATTTTTAAACGTAAACACTGATAAGAATATATTGATTTAGTATGAGAAATCTTAAAGTATATAGGGCAAGTTTGTTTCAATTGTTTATGTATGACTTTTTATTATTATTATAGACTAGCTTTGTTCTTGTTGTTTAAATCTTTCCTATATGCATTGTATGCGAAAGATTCTTAGTTAAATTAACGTTTGTAGAAGTTCATGATAAAAAGGAAGCAAATTATTTTCATTAGCGTCCTGTACAATTTAAATTTATTTCATACCAAAGTGCGAGTAATAAGTTGAAGCTCAAGTTGAAGAGTTTAATATCGGCAAAAAGCAGTTGATTTCAATTCACATTTACAAACGTTTTACGTAGAGTTTCGTTTTGAATTGTAAAACCCATGGGTTGTAAAACCCTATACTTTATATATTTTACAAATTGATAGTTCTGTATTTAAAAATCTTCAAGTTTCATCTATTGTTTGCAGGTTTGTACAAAAAATTAAAAAACAATTATCGTGTTGCCATGACTACGCGAGCCTGCCTTCAGTGTTGGCGTAATTACGAATACTTCATGTTGAAACAATGTTTGGAGAATATAGGCGAGGGTTGTTGCATGCATGTATTTCTAGTGCAAATTTTAAATTGTACCAATCAGTGTTCTCTATTCATGACAGTCCGCTGTATTTTGAGATCAGTGAGAATGACCACTCACGCACGGTCACTCACACCAACGATCGTTGATGAACTTTAGACCAGGCATTAAAATAAGGATTTTTTACAAGGACATACTTTACCTCCACGTCAAGGGCCACAATCACTTGGAAGTGTGGCACGCAGACTAGTTTGAGCACAAATACTCGTCGACTAAGAAAAAGCTTATTGAATGTTGAATATTCGCTAACGTTGAGTGTCTCTTTATCAAAAATTTGTTTCAATTAGGTAAAATAAAGGCCGTCAATAACTTGAGTCTAATGTGACTAATGCATATATACTGCATTTCAGTTATTTCAGTGCGGTATTAGTAAATATTTTAAAATTTATGGTCCACAGAAGTGCAGATTTTGGCACTTTGCAGGGCTATTTAGACCAACTGTTGAGGCTTTTTAACAATCATTAGACCAATCGTTGAGACTTTTTGACAATCATGCAGTCTAAATGATTCAACCCTAAATGTTCAATTGTGTAATGAAAATCCAAATTTAAAGTAATCATGTGGTTATTCCCTGATGATAGCCAGATATATATTTTTGGTTTATATATTTCTGGGTTTTCTCTTTATAACATGTCAAGAAACGCTGTAAAATTATTTCAGGTTTCAATTATTTTCCTATAGGAGTATACTTATTAGGCGGTTTGATAATAATGGCAATATCCACAGAAATCATGTTACAGAAACCAGCACTCGCTTTTAAACTAAATTTGCTGTAGGAAATGGCTGGAAATTGTTTTTCCGGGCTTTCTTGGATGCTCTATTCCCAAGACGAAGTACAGACTGTTCCAAGTACACACTTTTCAATTTACAAGGACATAATTTTCCTTTTACAAGGACACAAAGTATGTCAAAAAACACGCTATTTTAATTTTTGCTTTAGAATTTGCCAGTGCTGTAAAAGTTACTCATTTTTTGGAACTAGTTACAGTTACAGTTACAGTTACATTCCCAAAAAAGGAACTTGTTACTGGTAAAAGTTACACTTTAAAAAATGTAACTAGTTGCCGTTATAAAATTACTTCAATATTTTTGTAAGTAGTTACAAGTTATATTTGTGATGTTACTCTGAGTTACACCGGGCGAGCTTGAAAAATATGCCCGGCCACGGTGGGATTCGAACCTACGACCTTTGGAATACTAGCCCAACACCAACACGGAAAACATCATAGTTACAAGTTACTTAGAAATTTTTGAAACTTTATGAAGTAAGAAAACCCCCAGTTTTTTCAACTTAATGATTAGTGGCAGCAGATTGACGTTACTTATTTGTAAACGTTATGTAACCTTATCACTAATGGATCTCTCAGTTGTGTTAAGCACTAACGTATGATGCGTTGTCGCAGAAAACCGTGAGGAAAATTTCTAGAACTGAGAGGTGAATTGTAAGTTTTAACCGCAAGAATGTAATAAAAACGTAACGTAAACGTTGGCTATAAAAGTAACGAGTTATCGTTTCATTTTAGGCCAAAATGTTACTCGTTACAGTTACATTTACCTTATTTTTGAAGGTAACTAGTTACCGTTACAGCTACTCAAAAAGTAACGATTACTTGTAATTTCGTTGCTTGTAACGAAGTTACTTACAGCACTGGACTTTGCTAATGCTAGCGCTTTCCTTTCCCCGGGAGAAAATTTATTTTCTCCGGGCGGAATTAGTACCCTCCAAGGAGCTCCGCGCCGTTGGTTTGGGTATAAATGTTGCTCACTCAACTGTGATAAGCTAAAAATGTTTCGCCACATTTCCCTATTTTCTTGCATTTTTTACTACTATATTACATATTTAATTCTTGTTTTTCAGCTTAATTTCCCCACTTCTTCCAAACATACGTTCAACATTTTCCCGACATACGTTCACAATTTGCCCTACTTATCGACATTTCAATGTTTCTGTAATCTGACTGCTCGCATGGATTACCTTGCTACTGTCCGCCTTCGTTCAATACATAGACAAAATATGATTAATAAAGCACAAAAACGTATATTTTCTATATTTTTACAGCACACCGTCTTTCTATATAACACCATGACTTGCCTTAGTTTATGTTATGCTGGGCCGTAGCCGGAGTGTACGTCTGCGTAGGCGTCTTGTCTATACATAGAGCGAGATCTAAAGTGTAAATTACTGTATGAACTTGCATAGAATTTAAACGTTCACATACCTGCATTTATTTGCTCTCTTAGATTGCAAGGATCCCAAATATCTTGGATTAGCGACGTACAGGATTTCAGACATCCAAATCAATTCTTCTTCTGACGGAAGCGGTACAGCATCTCAAGCCAGATTGAATTTGACAACAAGTAGTTGGGCGCCGACGTCAGATGATTTGTATCCTTGGTTGGAAGTTGATTTCATCATAAGAACTAAAGTACGAGAGATTTTGTCGCAAGGTCGGTACCATGAAGATAATTGGGTGACGAGCTATAGTGTTTCATACTCCAGTGATGAGAAGACCTTCCAGGATTATACAGAATACGATATAGTAAAGGTAAAATAGTTTTAAAATCGGATCTGGTCTACTCCAAGCTAGTGCAATCTGCAGACATGCATGTTTCGGAGTTCCACGTCTCATCTCCGCACCTCGGTATACACATACATACGTGATGACCACCGTATTTATACACCTGAGCTTGCTCTTGCCAGTCGCATTTGGTACCAACACAGTGACATCAACGTATCTATAGATGCGCAGAGTGCATATATACCTAAAGAATGGACCTATAGCGGAAGCCCCCCAAATTCTCGATTTTAGTGCAGTGACTGCACTTCCGGTTTTGAACACCTGTTGTTTCGCAAGATTTCTAATTCCGAATTCAAAAAAAGTGAATTATTGCAACTACCACTTTTCAAATAAAACAACTTGTAGTATCTCTGTACATTAAAACTTTTTCAAAACTTACGTTTTTTCAAAACCAAAAGTGCGGTAAAAACCTGAATTTTCGGATTTCGCGATTGGTTTATTTACCAATTTTTTTCAAAACTTTGCAAAGAACACTATAGAATTGAAAATGTTGGGCAGTTCATGTGTATATTTGCCAGCTGCATGGACCACCTTAGTATTGAGGTGGTACACACAATAAGTGTTTGGACATTATTGACATGCGCTTCTTGATGAAAACCAGTACATTTATATACAAAGTCATTATATGTCATATTGATTAATATTTACATATTACACTATCAAGAGTAGAGTATGTAAATTAAGAAAATTTCTTTGGTTATTTTAAATATATTCTTACAATACGATACAATACAATGCAATAAACCTATAATTAAAATGCAGGGTAGCCCTCTCAGAAGCAAAAGCTTCCAGTATCAATAGGAGCCGCATGACGATGCATGCAACCTAAGAACGTTGAGCTTTGACTTCGTGTTTCTGAAATAAGTCAATTTACAATTGCCGTCAAATTCAAGGTCAACTTCTTAAATAGTTTCTGTATACCGAATTTACTTGACTACACACTAAACCATGGCTTGAAATCGTGGGGACAATCCATTGTCAATAAGCAATTTTTATTGCGGATTTTATAAATTTCTATCCTATTCCTTTTTTGTTCAGGTGTTTTCAGGCAACTACGACAGAAGCTCTATCGTGCGACATGTTTTAACTCGTATCATATTTACCAACCGTGTTCGTATCTATCCTAAAACCTGGACAACAAATGCTGGACTCAGGCTGGAATTTGCTGGTTGTAACTTCGGTAAGAGAACGCGTCTGACTCTAATTCTGGCCAAAAAAATAAAAGAAATATTTTTTCCAATTTAACATTGATTTGATGTCTGCGCGGGAAGTTGTCAAATCTGCCTCTAAAAATTTTCTATTTCCACTTTCTAGGGTTGGTCAGATTGTCACCATTTGCCATTCACCACATCCATAGTTAGCTAAAATGCCACTAACGTCATCATATGCATTGTCTCATTGGAGACTGCACATTTAAAACTAGAGTGTAATTTCCCTTATTTCGTTTGATATGTAAATTACGTTACGTTGCGTTACACATGCACAACGACTTATCGCACAAAATTAAATATCTTGTTTACTAATATCAACTAAAAAGACTAAAAATTGTCTATTGTTGGTTCGTGTACAATAATGATAAGAAAGCTTCAGGCTGATAGGGATGCAACTACCTAAACAACACAAGAAGAACTTGCATTCGTCAGATAGTTATATCAGTCCCTAATAATATACATAAAGATATTACTCGACTGTGATTGGTTGATTTCAGTGCATTTAATCCCAAACAGCAGTGCAATTTTCTGTAATCACAGTGCAATTTTCTGTAATCACAGTGCAATTTTCTGTAATCACAGTGCAAAAATCTGTAACAAACTGATCTGATAGGTGGAAAAACATTGTGATGATTAAATTAACCAATCAGTTTAAAGCAATTTAGTTTAAAGAAGTAACGGTCACAGATTGCTTCAAAACAAAACAAACATGGCGCCGCGGTACACAAAGTAAAAGTTTCCTTTCGCGTGGAAAATATGGCTTTTATCTTTATTTTTAAATGGAAAAGCATTTATCTTAAACAAGACTAACAAAAATTACATAGTTGAGTGGAATTTTCAAGCTGTTAGCATTGTATAATGTGCCGATATAATAAAGCCAGGAAAACTTTGCCAGTGGCGGGAATGTTCGCTATAAACGCGTAAGTTAAAACTACAATTGTCTCGAACAATTTTAATATGTAAATTATTAATAAGTAATAGCATGGTTTCTCGTGAAATTTGGATAAACATACACTCGTGAGTTTTTCAAAGACCCCAAATAGCACTCGTCGTTCGGACTCGTTCTATTTTGAGGTCTTTGAAAAACTTACTCGTGCATGTTATATCCAAATTGCACTCGAAACCATGCTATTACCTATACTAACAATCCGAAGCTTTCTTGTTATTGGGACTAACTGTCACTAGCACTGACAGTTCAAAATTATAATAATCATAGGCTGACACTCATTATTTTTACGAATTGTTTTCATGTGATAATGACTAAGACAAAAAACTTTCAATTGTAAGACATTATGCGTGATAAAATGTAGAATAATTTATGTATAAAAAAATGAAATAACTCGATCATAAACAAAGCAAGGAAATCTAACTCCGAGTATTAAACGATTCACTCTATACACGTGTAAAAACGCACAGGTTGATGCAATACTGATGAAAACAGGATTGAACAATGTTTTGCTGTCCACATTGTGCATAGCTGTCAACAATATTGAACAATACTGATACACCCCATTTAGGCTCAACAATATTGTTCAATATTGTTGACAAGTGTGAACAACGTGGGCAACAAAACATTGTGCAATCCTGTTGAGCAGCGGGCTCGGCGTTTTTGCCGTATAGTATATAATTACCTTCCCAATTAGACGGCAAAAACGTTGAGTTAGAGGCACTATAATTAAACTAATAAACTTGTTTTTTAAATTTCGTAAAACAATATTGTGGCAACCCTAATCGTGACTTGTGCATACTCCTTAAGACCGTTTACATTCTAGGTTGTATTTACCCTAATGCTTTGGGCATGGAAGCTGGACATATTGAGGATTCTCAAATTACTGGCTCGTCCTCGTGGAAATATGATCATGCCCCATTTTATGGTAGACTGAAGTCTCATCGTAGCTGGATACCTGGTTTGTCAGAGGGTGATGATTTTGTAACTGTTAACTTCCTGCATACAACACTGCTGACTGGTATTGCCATTCAAGGTGGATTCTTGGTGGACAGTTTTGTGACTGACTTTACAATTTCACTTAAGAGTGGTGATAATGAATTTACTCCTTATCAAGAAAATGGAGCGAAAAAGGTGAAAAGAAATTATTGTATAGTTCATATTACTTTATGTCTCTAATTCTCAGGATTTTGGACATCTAATTCGAAAAACTAATAGTTGTTGAATGGATTTGTAGATGGAATTGCGAGTGGAATTTTTATACATTTGTATACGCAGTTAATTATATCGAGTGAGATATCCCAAATCCTGATATTTACTCGTACACCGTACATTGACATCACCTTAGTATTTATACACGATCATGTTGCTAGAGCTCGACAACTGTCTCTCTGTTGCTCAGGTGGTTAAAGCGCTGCACAGGAATTGCAGGGCAGCAGGTTTGATTCCTGCCAGAGTGCTAAATTGTTTGAAGTCTGCATGTCATTGGAGATTTTTGATTCAGGAGTTTCAATTCCCAAAACAAGTAAACCCAGTTTTGAGAGGCAGACTCGGTACAAGTCTATAAGTTCTTATATATTCGTCCACTAGGACGCAGTGTTAAAAAGTAACAAAATAAGGAAACGAACTTTACCAATAAACGATAGGTTCAAAATATCGGTATACAAAGTTTGAAAGGGTATCAATAACAAGTTTCAAATTGGGAGTATTACTATACAATACATTATATTGGGGCACGTTCCTCCCCTAAAACCTCAAAACTCCATTTGATTTTCGCAATTTGTTAAAGTTCAGTGCATATGCGTGCGATGCAGGAAGCAGGCGGTGGCACCCTCCCTCCGAAAATTTGAAGTTGGGCGTATTATAAATGTATAAGTTGGGCAAAATGATGGGGGAAATAAATGTAAAAGGCCGAAATTTGTAAAATAGGCGAAAATGCAAGGAATATGTATAGTTTTCCAACAACCCCGCCTCTCTCGTCCACAAGAAATTTAGCACGTAATGTTTTTAATTAATACTCTGGCAAAATGTAATTTAAATATAGTAAACAAAATACAAAAAAGTCAGCCAAATTTCTTTCTGTCCCCCTTAATTTTCCACTCCTGTACGCCTGTGTCTCAGTATTCATACTGTATTTATCAAACTTTGTACGCCTACTAATTTTGAGCTGCTGTTTTCAGTGGTTTCTTCTATTATTACCTTTGAACACTTACTTACCGCCAAAATGGAAAGTAATGTAATATACCGCACATGCTGGTTATGGTTAATGACGTATTAAAGATAGCCCGCGTGCAGGCCCAAGGAAGAATAGTGGGCCTGCAAGCAAGGCCCGGTATTTTGTACTTTCCGCGTTCCCCCACGAACGCAGCATTTTGATTGGCTGTTTGCTGTTGGATTCTATAATTAGATCAGTGATTCATCACAAAGGCTCTCGATAAGCTTAAAATTCGAAAATTGATCACTTTTTTCGATTAAGAATGGAACAAGAACAGACTGTTTATTGTTCACTTGAAGGAAGAGATGTTTTTGCCATTATACCAATGGGGATTGCTTGTCGCGAAGTGTTGGAATAGCAACATTACGACTGGGGTAAACTGTCTATAATAACCTTACTTGAGTAGTTGAGTTTCATTAATTTCAAACAGACTTGATACGTTATATGTTCCTCAAGAAAATTTCCTTTCGGTTGATGTTGACTCTGTTCTTGCACGGAAGAAAACAGCGCTTTTCGCGGTTTACTAGAGGCAGTTGCACGTAAGCCTATTCGAAACACTTTGCGATTTGCAAGGCTTCACTGATAGAGCGATTAAACAGAATACGGTAATTTCCGTTTGAAACGAAACGATCTGGACGCTCTGAACGCTCTCTTCTTTTGTAGAGTTCTTTACCAAACGAAATAACTGAAATTTTCGTACTTTCCGCCGCCAACAAGAATTGCACAAACGATCTGATAAGTGAAAAATTTATTTATAACAATGGCGACAGCGAAGCACACATTGTTGCTACTGTGGTCGCACGATTTCCCTTACGATTTGAAGTTTGAAGCGGATTTTCTGTTGAAATTCGTCCTAAATTGTCAAATTGCCAGTTCCGATCTTAGTTGAAAATGAGCACTTGCAAATTTGGCAATCACTGACTGCGTTGCTTGCTGTTTTGGAGTTAAAATGCAGCGATTTACACATTGTTTCTGTTCTGGCAGAGAAAACCCCGCAACAGTTTAGTGCGAGTTTGTTTGTTAATATTTGGGTTGCTGTCATTGGTTATTTTTTGACAATTGACGCGCGAATGGGGCGTGTTATGAAATTAAAGGGGCGTTTTACAGTACTGCCCAGAAATAACCTAACAGAAAACGCGTTCGGAACGCGTCCCGAACGCGTCCGGAACGCGTTCCTAAATGCGTTCCATTTGCGTTCCATATTTGCGTTCCATTCGCGTTCCAATTGCGTTCCATTTGCGTTCCATTTGCGTTCCACTGTTACCGGAACGCATCTGCGGAACGCGTTCCGGTTACACTCGTATCGAAATCGGACATCGTCGGAAATCATCGCGATTTCCCGACTGTTAGTCAGCCTCACTTGCACATTTTGTGTTCACACTATAAAGCATGAAACCGCGTTTTTATATTTGCTTTCCACTAACGAGTCGCGAATCAAAATAACCTATGATGTACACATCACATACATGTATGTGCGTGGTCAGTACACCGGGACAAACTAAAATACAATCTAGCTAATTTCCTCTATTCGCCATCAGGTTTCTGATGACCATGTAGAAAATGCTCGCACTTTTCACAAAACTCTAAAGGGCATCAAAATAAATAAAAACAATTTTGAAGGAATTTTAATGACTTTAACAGTATTGTCTAAAATTATAGAAATTATTGTCAAAAGTTATTCACTCACGCGTGTGTTGTTGAATAGGCTATTGAATTTCATTTCCGAATGAGGTAGCCAAAATATCACAATGTTTGGACTTTATAAAATCAGGTAAGGAGGTCGTCCAGTTTATTTTAGCCATCCTGTAGACTAGAAATACACATAACTTCAATCTTAACTCATGCAACAATAGTACGCAAGCGATGTTTATTGCTGATATGCGTGTATTCGCGTGCGACGTAAGGAAACATCATCATATAAGTTGGTACGATTGTTAGTAAATGTATATTGGGCAGTCAAAAATGTCACAGTCACTAGTTGTAAATGTTTATACTTTATAATCATGTGTAATGACTTAGTTATGCATAAAAAAAATTACACAAGCGGCGACATTTTAAAATAAAATGTAGCAAGTATGCTACATGATACGCTTGCTTCAGCACGTTTGTAGTACGATGGCCGAGGAGGGCCACTTCTGACTTCCGAGTTCCGACTTCTGACTTCCGACTTCTGACTTCTTCTGCCTTTCCAGCTATAAAACACGGCAAATCCAAACCGATTGCTTCGATTCTGCATTAATTTTGCTGATAACGTCTAAATATATCATAATTTTCTTATCCAGAATATCCGAATTCGTTATTTTATTTCACTTTTTCAATTTTATGTTGCCGTGTTTCCAACAGTATTTTCATTCTTTGACCTTTGTTAGCAATACTTATTTTTGATATCGTATGTATTTTAGTAGAAAAAAACTATGTATGTTCAACGGGATGTTGTCTATACCAATACGATTTCACTGTCTCAACAGTTTAAATTTAGCCGTAGGGGACATTTAAATTGGATTATCGCTAATTAAAATTTAATTAAACGTTTGCATCACTTATTTCCAAAACTTAGCTCAAGAACTTTCCAAAATCCACCATCCAGAAAAAGCAATCACCTTTTCCACCATCCAGAAAAAGCAATCACCAATATAATCATATGGATAAGAAATTTATCTATTTTGGCGATAAAATTAACCTCGTATATCTGAATTTATCAAATTGATATTGTCATTTGACAAAATTTTCATTATCCACCACAGTAGAACCTCGGTTACCCCACCATTTCAAACTTAAGTTAGTGGGCTAGATTTCATGAGTCAAGCCTCAAAGGAAAAAATAATTAGTTCGAAAAAGCAAAGAGTTCGAGTTATATGAGTTCAAAATAACGGAGTAAAAGAAGTCCGAACTCAGAAGTCGGAAGTAAGAAGTCAGAAGTCGGAAGTCAGAACTCGGAAGTCAGAAGTGGCCCAACTCGGCCATCAGTTTAACAACGATCTAAGTGAGGTTTTTGGTTTGCCCTTGGATTCAGCTATTTTAACTGACCCAAATGCCTTATGGGACGATTTTAAAAATAAGTTTTTGAGCGTCGCAGATAAACATGCACCAATCAGACAACGTCGTGTCAAGAGTGAATATAAACCGTGGCTGACAAATGAAATTAAGCAAATGAGCTATCGTAGGGATTACCTTAAAAAGCAATCGATTAAATTAAGATCTGCGTATTATGATAAGGCTTACAAGAGATGTAAAACAAGTTAAATAATCTCATAAAAGAAACTAAACAAGAATACTTTAGAGATAAACTAAGCAATGCTAAAAATAGCAAAGAAAGTTGGCGAACTATTAACGAATTATTAAACAAAAAGCCTAAAACTTCAGAGGTTAAAGAACTAGATATAAATGGCCAACTTATTACTGACGATGATAAAATTGCAGATGCCTTCAATCAATATTTTTCCACAATTGGCAGTACGTTGTCTGACAAGATCACAGGTAACTGCACTGATCCAATGAACTTTGTGACTCCTCTTGATGGTAGTATATTCAACTTTACAAGCATTACACTCCAAGAAACAATAGATGCACTCAATGAAATTAAAACTAAGAAATCTCCAGGGCTTGATGGTATTAGTATAAGGTTACTAAAAGATGCATCTAACATTGTGGCAGGACCACTAGTGAACATATTCAATGTATCCCTTCAAAGAGCAATTTTCCCTAATGATTGGAAATTAGCAAAGGTGACCCCCATATTTAAAGAAGGAAATAAGGCAGACTGTGAAAATTATAGGCCAATATCTGTTATTTCAGCTGTAGCTAAACTTTTCGAAAAACTGGTATACCTGCAGCTAAGTTCATTCTTGAGGTTGAATGGCATTCTTGTGGAACAGCAGTCTGGCTTCCGTCATCAACATTCTACTGAAACTGCACTGCTTAGTTCTACAAATGAATGGTTGTTCAATATGGACAGAGGTTTACTTAGCGGAGTTTTATTTCTAGACCTTAAAAAAGCTTTTGATACTGTCGACCATCATATTCTTTTATCAAAGCTTGAATTATATGGTATCAAAGGAACTAGCCTAAAATGGTTCGAATCATACGTTTCTGGTCGAAGCCAAATATGCTCTGTGAATGGCAAGATGTCAGCTGTTAGACAAATAAAATGCGGGATACCTCAGGGCTCTAACCTTGGGCCTATTTTATTCCTATTGTACATAAATGATCTTCCTAACTGTTTAGAGACAACTAAAGCAAATCTTTTTGCTGATGACACAAGCCTTTCTTGTGAAGGGTTTAGTCCATATGAAATTGAGATCAAACTTAATAAAGACATTGAAAATGTTCATAGGTGGTTGACAGCTAACAAGCTCTCATTAAATATGAAAAAAAGTGAATTTATGATAATAGGATCAAGACGTCGCTTAGCTTCAATTGAAAATAGCCCAGTACTAACATTAGGGGGAAACAACATTAAGCGAGTTTACCAAAAAAAGTCACTAGGCATGATCCTTGACGACCAGTTAAAATGGAATAAACATAATGAAATGCAATGTAAAACAATTTCAAATAATATCGCCCTGCTGAAAAGAGCAAAATTGTTTGTCAATAGAAGAACTTTCTAAAACAACGACAGTTAATAATGACATTTAAAGTACTAACTGGTCGATTACCTCGATACCTTGGAAAATTGTTTTCAGTAAGTCAAAATGACAATTACAATCTAAGAAGCAATCAAATTAAATTGAACCTACCCAAACCTAAGACAAATTTTCTCAAACGCAGTTTCTCGTATAGAGCTGCTAAGTCCTGGAACGAACTTCCAAGTGAAACTATTGAAAATTATAACAATCTTTCAATTTTGTCGTTTAAACGGCAATTACTTAATTCATCCGTATCAATTCATTGTAAATAGTTATATTCTTTTTGTCCTTTTTATATTATTGTTGTAAACACACGGCCCTTTGAAAACCAGCGCTGTAAATATTATCTGCTGAACAGGCTACCGTGTTTAAATAATTTTATTAAAGATTAAAGATTAAAGATGGCGTATTGCTCGTGTTTGATATTGTCGTGATTACACTTGCTGGCTCACGCCTGCGCATAAAAAGTCACGGACATAATTTTGGCTCAGTGAGACTTCTGGTCTTACTTTCTATTCTGTGGTTAAAAAGTGAAGCATCGCGTGAGCAGTGGCGTCAGCCCTCCACGCTGTTTCCACGCCATATAGTACGTCAGTTTCAGTCCCTTTATACGCCATCACCGCGCGGTCTGATTGCCACGCCATATAGTACGTCAGTTTCAGTCCCTTTATACGCCATCACCGCGCGGTCTGATTGCCACGCCATATAGTACGTCAGTTTCAGTCCCTTTATACACCATCACCGCGCGGTCTGATTGCCACGCCATATAGTACGTCAGTTTCAGTCCCCTTATACACCATCACCGCGCGGTCTGATTGCCACGCCATATA
>CACRXK020003228.1:0-37485 GCA_902702795.2 Paramuricea clavata | reverse complement strand
TTCATTCTGGATTTTGGGGCTCATGTATCGAGTTGCATACTTAGGTAAGGAGATGGCATCATTAGTAATAGTATCAAATTCGCTTAACAGTGTCACGTACCACACCCAGGAAATTCCTTCCTTGTGCAAGCCCTTCACCTACTTTTTCATCATGTCCTCGCAAAGCAAGATTTAACGAGGCCAGACAAAGAATTACACCCAAAACCCTTCTCAAAACGTTCACCCATATATTAGTTTCACGTTGGTTCTGCTTTTGGGATTCGTCACTTATTGTCTTCCCTTCTTTCCATCTAAGATATACAGCAGATGCTTCAATATGGAGCAAGGAGTTTTCATGTTTCTTTATCTTAGCTAGCAATCGTGGATCCCAAAACGTGGATGATTTCGATTTTCAATTTTCACAGTATGGTTTTGCTAATATAGGTGAATAACAAAGCCATGATCTCGGGCACATTTTGTTCTTGCTGTGGAGTTGATAATATGTGCTGAAGTTGGTTAGATGGAAAACACGGAGTCGGAGTTCCGGAGTCGGAGTCCCGGAGTCGGAGTCCCGGAGTCTGACGTCATAAAAATATGGAAAACACGGAGTCATATGGAAAACGTTCCGGAGTCGGAGTCCCGGAGTCGGAGTCCCGGAGTCTGACGTCCGTCATAAAAATATGGAAAACACGGAGTCATATGGAAAACACGGAGTCTGACGTCAGAGAAAAATATGGAAAACACGGAGTCATATGGAAAACACGGAGTCTGACGTCATAAAAATATGGAAAACACGAAGTCATATGGAAAACACGGAGTCTGACGTCATAAAAATATGGAAAACACGGAGTCATATGGAAAACACGGAGTCTGACCAGAGAAAAATATGGAAAACACGGAGTCTGACGTCAGAGAAAAATATGGAAAACACGGAGTCATATGGAAAACAAGACGTATTGTCAGCGTGAAATATGGAAAATAGTAATGAAATAATATATAATTTATGCGAATATAAACAAACGGACGAATTTATAATATAACGAATTGGAAATTTTCTGCACTAATTCTGGTATTTCTCTAAAATGACGTGAAAATATGGATTATTTATTTTTAAATACAATCAAGCAAATAATATTGTTTCTCTAGCTTGTCGTGTGACTTGTTCAGTTGTACAATATTTGAAGTGATTTTAATGCGGATTTTGTTCACTTTGCATGGTATGTTGATAAAAATATAGTTTATATACTTAATACTGCTAGAATATTTCATAGTCGATTTACATGTAATATTTATAACACACAAAATCTTGACACAAAACAGATATGCTGCTTGGAAACAGCGTTGTTATTTATGTACCTTTCAATTTTAAGCCCCCGAGAGGGGGGGGGGGGGTCGGGCATAGGTGGGGCATTTGATTTTTTTAGCAAATTTTCAATCAAATGCCCCACCGTCGGGCAATAAATATTGGTCAAATGCCCCACCATTTTGCAATAAATTGCAATAAATACTATATTAATAACAGTCATTTGGTTCAAATTGCCCAAACTCAGGGCCAAAATGCTAATCAAAATCCCCAGGGTGGGATGCAATTGATGATCAAATACCCCACATATGCCCCACCTACCCCCCTCTGGGGGTTAACATTGATAGGTGCATTAGGCCACATAAAATAAATATAGAAATTTTGTATTTCATAAAGTATTACAATCATACAATGCTTTTGAAAGGGATAATTTTAAGTGAAACCCACCTGTTGTGGACTTAAAATAAAATTGTGAACTGATGATCGATGCAGAACCACTGGGATAGGGATATTGCTAGGAATACTGCTAGGGATTGTGGCACACTATAAAATTAAGAAATTTACGGATTGTTTCATTATAAACACTGGAATGCTCATACTGGATGGTTGTACAATAAGCAAAATTTGCCTTAGTAAAGTAAGCCAGTATCTAGGCTGGCTTACATTACATATAAACATCCCCTATAATCCTATACTATAGTTGGAAAAAATTAAGAAGTAAATTTCCCTTCAATATATGCAATTTGTAGTTATAGTTGTATATATAGGCACAAAAATGGCTGAAATAGTTTAAAATTCAATAAATTGGGTTGACATGAAAATATTCTACCAACTGTTTTTGTAGCCATAGGTGTTAATTTAAACCATGCAATTAATGCTCAATATATCTTACATAGATTCATAGTGACATACAAGTCTATGCCACTACACCACTGCAAATCTGCATTCATAGTTCATACGATTGAGCATCTCATGGTTTAAATTAACACCTATGGCTACAAAAACAGAATATTTTCATGTCAACACAATGACATTGTATTGAATTTTAAACTATTTCAGCCATTTTTGTGCCTATATATACAACTAACTACAAATTGCATATATTGAAGGGAAATATATTTCATTCTAGATTTGTTTTACTTCTTAATTTTTTCCAACTATTGTAGGATTATAGGGGATGTTTTATATGTAATGCAAGCCAGCCTAGATATACTGGCTTACTAAATTTACTATGGGCCTGTTTATATGGAAGCCGGGCTGGCCCGCTAAGCAAGACAGCCCGGTAAGTGAGATCTCGCTGTGCAGTTATTTTTATAGTAAAAATTATTGTGCGTTTATATGGACTCGCTTGAAAGAGGCGAGATCTCGCTTACCGGGAAGGAAATTTCTCCATATAAACACTCACAATTAAGCAGGCTATAGGCTGGTTGCCGGGATGAATGTTCAAAGTTCCCGCCGCAAGCTATTTTTAACAACTGTCAAAACAATACAATGTAACAAAATTGTCCCGGCAAGCGGGTGAAATTTTCTCATATAAACACGAGAGAAATTCATCCTGCTTACCGGGCTGTCTTGCTAAGCGGGCCAGCCCAGTTTCCATATAAACAGGCCCTAAGGCAAATTTTGCTTATTGTACAACCATCCAGTATGAGCATTCCAGTATTTATAATGAAACAATCCATAATTGATATTTGACAAATCAACCATTTGCCTATAACTACATGAATGTGGCAACAATATTATTCTGTTCTTTATAACTTAAATGCTTGGACAAAAATCTACGAAAACAGTAAATTTAGTGCCCCACAATCCCTAGCTACCAGTGGTTCTGCATCATCAGTTCACAATTTTACTTTTAAGTCCACAACAGGTGGGTTTCACTTAAAATTATCCCTTTCAAAAGCATAGTTGTAATATATACTTTATGAAATACAAAATTTCTATATTAACCCTTTATAATTATAAGGGACCGATCGTTTATTACGTCTCAGGGGGGGCGGTGGTTTTTGAGGGGGGGTTAATTTTTTAAATATGGCTATTTTGGGGGGGTAGTTTTTTGTTTCCCGAAAGGAAAAGAGGGGGGGGGGTTAAATTTTGAAATTGCAAACGATTCTTACATATTAAAATGACTTTATTTGGTGTATGAGATGAAATTCAAAATATATCTACCATTTTGAATTTGAAAAAAAGAAAAACAAATACAAACTAATCAAGCAAGATTGCGCCATTGTGTGCAATTTTTGCATAGAGAAGACTGGAATCTAGTTCTTAGCATTCAACTCTTTATAGTTGAAAGTTTAGTTCAATGGTTTTTAGGGCCTGTTCATATGATCCCGCTTACCGGGACGTCTCGCTTACCGAGACGAATATTTCCGTGCGTTCATATGGAATATTTCGTCCCGCTTGCCGAGATGAAATTACATTGTAGTTCTATAATTAATAGCGTATGCAAAACTTCTACATTTCAGTCAAGCAACACAAATACTTAGCGATTTTAGTGTTTTTCTTCGTTTATTTACAAGAAAAAGTATTTCTTCAGATGCTTATTTAATACTTGTTTACAAAACAAACATAAAACCAAGTAAAAAGTGTTAAATTAAACCGGCAAGACTTGTTTGACTTCATCCAGGTACGCGGGCTGGCGTGTTCATATGGAAAAATTTTCATCCCGCCTACCTATGATTTCGGCAAATTCAAACGAGATCTCAGCAAGCGGGCCAGGTCGCTTTCTCATATGAACACAATGCAAAATTTTATAGGAAAATAGATAGGCGGCGAGATCATCGGTAAGCGAGACGTCCTGGTAAGCGGGATCATATGAACAGGCCCTTAGTGACTCCGCTGAACGGAATGATTGCAGTCAATGGTTTACACCTGAAAAAAAAACATGGCGGAAAATGTTTCAAAAAAGGTATTTTTTATCTACATTTTATAATAATATATAAATATTATTGCATTTTTACTTTTACATGTTTATATCATTCATTAATATGATATTTTTGTATAACGTTTTCCTGTTTTGTATTGAATGCCAAAATACGCAATCTTGCTTTTATATATGACTCGATATTATATTGAATTAGCAATTTCGCGAGGCCTTATAATTTGAATATTTGATGCACTGAGGTTTGATGCCTAGAAATGCCTAGTGCAATTGGGGGGGGGGTATATTTTTAAATTTTAATCTATATAGTTGAACAGGGGGGTCATTTTTTCATTTCCAAAAAATATGGGGGGGTGCATATTTTATTGATAATGTTTTTAAAAAAACCACCGCCCCCCCTGAGACGTAATAAACGATCGGTCCCTAAGTGGCAATATATGTGCCCAGATGTACCCTACTTTTTATTTTACTCTGCCTATAAACGCCAGACAATTTTACAATGGTATCATGCAATTAAGCCTGGAACAAATGGTCAGTTATAAATACCTATCTTGATCACTCAAATATCAATGGCTTGATATATAAAAACCTAAAACTTATATGTTAGAGATATTAACTTGGTATAGACTTACCACTATAGTGCAGGTATTTTTTGGACACCTGAAAACTTTTTTAATGCCATTAATGTACTGCACGGATTTGTGTGTTGGCTGGCTGCATCTATTTATTAGTAAATAACAATATTGCACGCTGTTTCCAAGCAGCATATCTGTTTTGTGTCAAGATTTTGTGTGTTATAAATATTACATGTAAATCGACTATGAAATGTTCTAGCCGAGTATTAAGTATATAAACTATATTTTTATCAACATACCTTTATACGAGGTGAACAAAATCCGCATTAAAATCACTTCAAATATTGTACAACTGAACAAGTCACACGACAAGAGAAACAATACTATTTGCTTGATTGTATTTAAAAATAAATAATCCATATTTTCACGACATTTTAGGCCATGGGAATGAAAGTCATAGATTTGCGTCCTCCGCCCGCATGCCTCAAAAGCTACCGCCTAAAATTTTCATTATTTACAAAAAAATTCATTATTTTCACAAATAAAGCAAAACTCAATAAAATTAGCAATAAAATTGTGTATTGATTACAATAAAATGAACATATTGCAGTGTGTTTGTCCTCAGTATCCACATTGTATCAAATTCCAAATTATATTCACCGAAATGGCGAAATTGGCACACAGATCTTCAGTACTGCAACTGCGTGAGCTCGAGATATATGTAATTCCGTGGCGTAAACGGTAATTCGTGTTTTGATCTCTGTATTTACCACCCAAAAGGATGGTAAAAAAATAATGAATAATGAATAATGAAAAAAACCCGCATGTTTTTTCAAAATTATCCGGACGCAAATCTATGACTTTCATTCCCATGGCCTTAGAGAAATAACCAGAATTAGTGCAGAAAATTTCCAATTCGTTATATTATAAATTCGTCCGTTTGTTTATATTCGCATAAATTATATATTATTTAATTACTATTTTCCATACTTCACGCTGACAATACGTCAGACTCCGTGTTTTCCATATTTTTCTCTGACGTCAGACTCCGTGTTTTCCATATTTTATGGTGGACTCCGTGTTTTCCATATGACTCCGTGTTTTCCATATTTTTCTCTGACGTCAGACTCCGTGTTTTCCATATGACTCCGTGTTTTCCATATCTTTATGTGACTCCGTGTTTTCCATATGACTCCGTGTTTTCCGTATTTTTATGACGACTCCGGGACTCCGACTCCGGGACTCCGACTCCGGGACTCCGACTCCGGGACTCCGGAACTCCGACTCCGTGTTTTCCATCTAACCCAGTTTTGCGGCAGGCGGTATTTCCTACGTACCGCCTGCCATGCAGGCTAGATATGGGTTGTTACGGATCGCTTGTCAACCAATCAGAATAGAGAATTTTGAAAAGCGATATAATATTAATTTTTAATGATGATGATATACGATTATTCGTTTTTAAGGCATTGGAGTATGCAAAAACAATACCAAAACCCATAACATCAAAAAACCAAAAGTGTGTGTAAAGTGCCGTCTAAAGCTGAAGAGGAACCGCAGACATTGCTGGCCGGCTATTTTACAACGACATGAGAACGAGAAAAAAGCGGTAGATGACATGAGGAAGGATTTACAAGCCAAGCTCATAACAAGATAAGAACGACTATTGTTCTAATATATCTTCGGGTTGAAATAGCTTGGTGATCAGTAAAAGTTGTCAGAAAATATATTTTTGGAAAGTGTTGTTAATGAGTGTCTCTGAGGGACAAGAAACCCTGCAACCTATGCCTAAGTCTTTATCCCTATGATTCCTAGTGTCCCAGCCTTGATATTAAAGGGAGATGGTACAATTCACTGGTACAATTAGATAAGGCATGCGCGTCTTAATTGCCAAGGTCTGCGCACATGCAAGTGAATGATGACTTCACATGGAAATTCATTATACTCTGCTGACGTCGTACATTTGCATTACATTTTCAATGGATCATTCGTGTATAAACGGACATCTCTCTGAATCTGATAAACACCTCAAACAAACTCGCCCGAAAAACAGCTCTCCTTTTGCATATATAATAGGGACCTTTAGCATGTGACGGCAACGCGCAATTCAAATAAATAACGTTATAAGGAAAACTTCTCTTGTATTATCCATTGTATGAAATGAATCCAGTTTTAGGATATTAAGACATGCAGAGAATTTATGGTCGAGAAAATTTCTACTAAGCCAATTTGCGGCGTACCACTTTTGGAGGCGTGAAACGCAGGCGTTGTATATAAGACGTGCGCATGTAACAATCTTTGTTTTGCTGTTGTGTTTCCTAGGACGACGTCTAAAACTCTCGAGGACTGACTTTTAATTATTCGGTTCTTTTCTACACTATCATAAAATTTCTTTTTATCAATAGCCGTCGTCGCCATTCTCGTACCCAGAGCCCTTCTTACGCGCGGTACGACGAGGGGCTCTGGCCAAATCCATATCCGAACTGGCATCTGATTGGCTAGTTCTAACACCGGATATTGTTTTCTTACCATGTTTTTATGGTATCCGGTTATGGATTTGGCCAGAGCCCCTCGTCGCACTGCGCGTAAGAAGGGCTCTGGGTACGAGAATGCCGTCGTCGCCTATTCTCATACCCAGAGCCCTCATGAGCCGTCCACGAAGCGCGACGAGGGGCTCTGGCAAAAAGCATATCATTGACATTGTGACATCTGAATCGCTAGAACGAACGCAATTGCTCTAATTTAACGGCGCGTAGGGAGGGCTGTCGGCACGAGAATGGTCGTCCTACTAGCTAAAGGTCCTTATTTTCATGACGAACAACGGCAACAATTTTTTCCATAGACGTATTTTAACGACAGGAAAAGGAAGAATCAAAGTACTAATCATCCGAGTCGTCACAGAAATTTATTAATGTCAAATAAATTAATGATATACATACTGTATAGCTGTATTTACACACTGTATAATAAAATGTTGGACTATCTAGAAATATCACGGCAATAGTAATCACAATAGTTTGTAACATGCAAGGCATCCAGTTTAGGCCGCGAGCTTCAATGCTAGTTTTGACGTAAACTTTCATCATCATTTGGAAACTACCACGATCAATGTTGTCGTGGATCTAAACGAAACAAACGTCGTTAAACACGTACTCATATAATGTATACATATTATACGCAGGTCTTTTACAGTGTTAAGAGAGCTCAACTCGGAATATTCAGCGAAGGCAAACAGATCGTGCATGAAAATGGCGTGTGTTAATCCACCAGGCTTGAGATCAATTTCGGAAGACAACGAACGTTGCGCTGAAATAACGCACACTTGCGCTCAATATATACCGGGTGTCCCAAAAAAAAGTACTCCGGTTTGATTCTTAATAACTCTGAAGCGAGTGAAGCTATTACACTCAAATATATTTTATTAGATAGAGGAAAGGCTAACTTAGATTTTGATATGTTACAGACAGTAAAGTTGTATATTTATAAAAAAACTGAGCGAGATATTATAATGTTCAAATTTGGTAGTATATTTCTGGATGTGTCAAGAATTTGCGAAAAACGGCGTATCAAATATTAAACAAGCGCTGCTCAACTTAAAGACGTATTATTATGAGTGAATTGATGAAACTTGATAAAATGTTTATTGTGAAACGAAGTATTATTATTATTTACAAAATACAAACAAGATTTATTCGTTCGGAATCGCGTGACCTCTAACACGAATGCATTGCCTATAGCTCGTCGGAGACCATGCATAGCGTCGTGGCATGTCGCTTCACGCAAAAACTTCTTGTGCGTTGCGCAAATTATTGTTCGTGTTGTCGGGGCAGGAGTATTACCCATGCTTACTTCTGCCGCGTTTTGGAATCTTACATGCTCTAAACAAATCCAGACTCTTTGATCCTTAGTTAATCTTGGCATACTCAAAACGAAACACAATTAAACCATAACATAACGCTGAACATAACATAACATAACATGCAACTCCCCAGAGACATGCAACATTCTTGGAACAAAATGTATAAAAAATATAGCGCTGATACAGTAATATATATTCGCAAAAAGATGGCTAGAACAGTATTATTTAAACTACCATATTCACCCTATTCAAACTTAGAAACAGTCAACTTTGTTTTGTTCGTTTGAGACTATATACTCAAAATATGAATAGGTCGTTCAAGAAAATTTATTACTCCTTAACCTGTTTTTGGGTATTTTTAAAAATCGATCAAAAATTTGCATAAATTCAAACGTTAGTATCTCAGTAAATAATGAGCGAAAACATCTAATACCTGTATATCAAAATCTAAGTTAGCCTTTCCTGTGTTTCATGAAAGTTATTTGAGTCGAATTGCTTCACTCGCTTTGAAATTATTAAGAATCAAACCGGAGTATCAAACCGGAGTACTTTTTTTTGGGACACCCGGTATAAAGGTTCAAACTTGACTTCCACTACCACTATATACTATTAAGGGACCATCAACCAATCAGATGCGTTTAATATATTGGATTAACCAATCAGGTGCGTACTACTGTAAGTCAGTTAGAGGTAGTGGTAGCGGAACTCAAATCTGAACCTCTATAATATACTACACAAGGCGTAATCGAGTAAACATCTTTCTATTATGCATGTGAACGAGTGGATGAGTTATGAATGTTCTGAGTACATGTACCCTCATCTGAACATTCATAACTTATCCACTCGTTCACATGCATTAGAAGACGAAAATCGCACCTAAAATCGCAGCAAAAATTGCAAGTGTAAACGAGCCATTAGCCTTCTCCGCAGGTATCTTAGCGGGCGGCCAAACTTTGGTTGCAACCCGTCAGGGGCTGTTTACATGATCCCGGTTTTCTGGAACGCAATGGAATGCGGGTTGAAATAAACCACCAGACATAAGGGACTGGTCATAAAGTAACTGCTAGGGTGGGCTGGAGGTAAATCACAAATTTTGCCAATAAGTTTGGTGACCCATCTTAGGATGTAGATAAAAATTTCAAAGCCCATCCAGTCTTACCAAATTTATTTCATGACCCACCCACCCAATCTAAATTGGGAAAATACACTTTTATAATGAAAAAAACTTGCAGGTATGAACATATATCAATACTGTGGCTGTGTATATCTTTATTTTGTATCTGCAAAGCAGATTACTATTAACGTTACCCATAGCCATTCAGCGAAGAGCTTATATAATTAAGCCAATCAGCGATTAGCTTACATCAATTGTTTACGTCGTGCTCGCACCTAACCTGCGAACAGGCGTAGTTTGGCCTCGTGTAAGTTGTGTTACTCTTTGCCATATTTTGGCTTCAAAAATATCTTGATTTTATCTTGAATTGGCTGTCTTGTTTTCACCATTCTACTTGTGATATTATTCCAAAGTTATCTATCAACATGGAAACTTATCCTCATCTGGTAAGTAGTCAAATACCACATTTTATTATATACATTTATACAGTATAAAAACAATCATTGTGTAATATTTTACAGTGTATTAAAACAGTCAAAACTCTGGCTGCAGGCATTATATTGCCAATTAACAATATCACAAGAAACTAATGTTCTCAGGAGATATCGAATTAAATCCTGGTCCTGTATTTCTGTAATTCCATTCAAAACAACAGTCCAACTAAGTTGTCATCAAATGTAGTGTTATTATAATAAAGGTAAAGACGTCATCAGTTAAAATTATACTATACATTTTAGTTTTACACATTAGAGTTAATTAAACAAAATTGTTACAACCATTTTCAAATGCTAATACTCTATATATAACCCTCCCTCCTCATTACATTGTCATTTTGCTTTCTAAATATAAATGTTTTTGTTTAGAGATTATGCACCTATCAATGTTAATCCCGAGGGAGGGGGGGTCGGGCAAGGGGTGGGGATTTGACATTTTTACAAATTCCCCACCCCCGGGATGAAATTGTATTACTGAAGTATTTGGTTTCTCGTGCACTCTATATGTCAGGTGATAGGGAAATTACACAAATACATTTGGCGGTATAATTTAAAAGTATAACAAACATAAAGAACGTTTCAAAATAACTTAAAATACTCATTAATAATTTATATACCTTGCGCCACACCATGGTGTAGTGGACTGGAACACAGGCTAATAAAACACAGTATTCTTATATAATTATATTGTCAGTATTCTATTTATTTATTTATTTTATTTATTCATTTTGTCACACACATTAAAGATATACATTTACGTAGAGATAACAATAACAATAACTAGAGAATGCTGCGACAGGAGAAGAAAACAGAAACTAAATTCCAATTGATATTCGACCCCTTAACAATTAATGGATAACGAGACGTACTAGGACAATTATGCACGAACATATCACAGATTACATGGAACTTAACATATAGGATACTGTACAACGAATTATAGAACAAGATTAACTATGGTGGTATGTAGGTAAACAGGTTGGCTTTGTAATAAGATTGTAGATGGTGCTTGAAGATCTGTAGGGAATGGGCGGCTTTGATGTTCGGTGGTAGATTGTTCCAGAGAATGACAGTGCGTGGGAAATAGGATTGTCGGAAGAATTCTTGATTATTGGAGACGATTATGTTATAGTTGTTAGGGTCGAAGTTGCGTGTGGCATAGGGGTTAGTTGCAGGTGTAAGGTATTGGTTAAAGGTGACATTAATAAGGTTGTATTTGATTTTGTATAATAGTGTTAGGTCATAAAGTTCACGCCTGTGTTCAAGTGGGAGAAAGTTTAGGGATATTAGTCTGTCTCTGTAGGAATAATAATATAATAATATTGTAATATAATTGTTCGCCCTAATTAGTATTCTTTTGTACTCGTATTTTAAGTTGTGCGCCTCGCGTTTTATATCTGATAAAACACACTCCTACTCGTGTTTTAAATAGTACGTAACGTGAACATTTAATATACAAGTATAAATCGATATTAATATAATTATAAAATGGCTTTTAAGTGTTTATTTCTTGTCCAGAAATTTCCATATTTCTTGTAAAAACAACGCGCGAGACAGCGAGCGATAAACTAGTGCCCAGTCTTCAGTTTGTTCCTGACTCTTCCACAGTCCCTCGTTACCTTTTAGTGCGGGAGGATATGCCCGTTCGCGGGTTAGGCGTTGACAGCTACAACGCAGGGCGACTGGGGACGAGTCAGAGTTTGTTCTAAAATTGGCTCAGGTTTCTTCAGTATATCGTCTGAGATCAGTGTTAATCTGTCAAAAATCCCCACCCTCGGGCCACTTAGAAAAAAAGTGTCAGTCCAAATCCCGACCCATAGGACCACCTGATTGATCAAATCCCCACCCTTTGCCCGACCCCCCCCCCCCTCGGGGTTAACATTGATAGGTGCATTAATACAGGAATGATGAATGCATGTACTGATGTACTGGATATTGGCTGGATAATTTTGTCAGAACAACCCACTTGCAAGACAATCTTACCTAAATTCATTAGTATGGAAAGTACCTAGTTAACCCTAGTTATTAACAGCTACAATAATCATATATTATATGGATGGATCAGATCAATGGCACACAATGTACAAAACTAAACTGACTGCATAATTATCTGTTACAAGCATAATTATCTGTTACAAGCATAATTAATCACATTATAAAATTAGTTAAATTTCTCTCGGGGAGGCAAGTTGTCCTACTGCCCTCCGCGCAGTGTCACAGCCCTGTTAGATTTGTATTATGTTTGACTTTAAAATCTTATTTGCTATTATATTTATCATAATAAGTCATGAAGTTAGATATGGGTTTTTGTTTGGTGGACATACAAAAATAATTGGCGGCCCATCGAAACTGCCCAAAGATTTTCCATGGCCCATCCCAAATCACTCCGGCCCACCCTAGCAGTTACTTTATGACCGGTCCCTAAACGAAATAAACCACTAGACATAAACGAAATAAACCACTAGACATAAACGAAAGTTCGTATGCCAGTTAACCCATTATGTGTTTTCTTACGGTAAATCGAAAAGGCAATAAACTGATAGTTAACCAAAAACTTGAGCAACTGAATACTTACTTCGTGATTACAATCTATTTATGTTTGCAATTAAGCTCTAAATTTAAGTTGTTCATTGATAATGTGAATTAGTTCTTCCTGATGGGGTAAACGACCGGACTCCAACTTTGACCACACAGGCATATCTGAAAACAAAGAATATGTACGTTCTAAAACTAAGAATAACTATATTTTTATAGGTTAAACGTGCGGCCATTGTACATTTCCATACACTGTTTCCCCTAAAACTAAGGAATTGTACCCGATTGAGGTTGTATGCGCGTGCCAGTGAGCTTCACATATAACTGGAATGACAACTCGAGTCCAAAAAGTGCCAAGATGGAGCTATTGGACGTCACAACTTTTCAGTCCCTTTTCTATTGTCTGCGCAGTCAACATGCGCGGGTGTCGAGTTTTCGTATTTGACCTCGATTTAAAGAACAATACTCTTGTATGGTTTAATAACCTGATAACCTGTTTAGCGATACGGTCCGTTGGAAAAAAAAAACTACTGTAGATTAATTTAGCTTGGGAAAAATCGGCATTAAACTGTTTACGACCTTCATAGATTTGTTATAGCTTCACTTTTCTCATAGGCCGAATGACTGAAGTTCTTGCTCCAGATATATTGTATATAAAGCTAACTGGAGTGTGCATGGATGTATGGTCCAAGAAAACCCTCTTGAATATTAATGGTTAAAAAGCTAAACCCAGGATGCGATATAATTCGCGTATTTACATACGTACGATAGGTACAGTAGTATGCCAATATTACAGTACGTCTTTGTTTTGAACCAAGTACCACTGGTCTTATAGAGGCAAGAGCCTTGAAATGAAAATATTGAATGTTTTCGCGAATATTTTGCTGTTGGATATCGCGCACCTGACGCTTTTTTTAAAAGTTCTTGCACGGGTCAGGACAAAAAACAAGCCATCTTGAATATCAGTGATACCACTATAACCACAATGCAAAGCGCTACGAAAACGTAATAAGGGGAATCACGAATTGCAATCGACGCGACCAAAATACGACGTATAAAACAGGCCTTAGGATTCCGGAAACAAAAGTATTATTATTTCCTGCTACGGCAAACAGATATAAAGAGGTGCGCCCAAATCTAAATCATATATGACAAGCAAGCTTTCCAAGGTGTTCAAATGTCCGTACATCCGACATGTTCTGGCATGAAGTATGATTGGACTGATAGCAGAGTACTGATAGTATGAGACGAGACTAAGTATAAGGAATGTTGGAGTCAATTAGCCTTTCTCACGGCCAATTTTCCCGCCATTTTTGGGGCACTGCCTCTCCCACGTTAGAGAGTCTCCGCATCACGAAATACAACTTTTTAGTATTTTAGTTGTTTGTATAATGGTAAATTTACAGTTACAACTTTTAAAAGTCTCTTTTCACGTTGTTTGAGTTGTCTAATGGCGGATTTTGGCCTTCGTGAGAAAGGTTAATTGCATGTGTTTGACGCAACTGAGCTTCTTTTTGTTCTAACTTGTAGTTTCCGGTTATTGAATAAATAATACCTTTTAGACAACTGTGCTTTATGTAGGCCTATCTGTACTTTATCGTGAAAAGTAGGTATACCTTGAGTCTCAAATTCTTTGATAAAAATCTTGAATTATCGCACCCTGTAAATGTGCAGCGAATAAATATTTACCATTAAGTTCCACTTCAAATGCACCAGTTGAGATAAGTTGTCCTTCAATAGCATTAGCCAGAAAGAAAATTAGCATGACAGCATACATCTAACAACGCAAGATTACAAGTCAGATTATGATTCGTAGAATAACGAGCGAACAGTTTTATACTTAGGACCTGTTCATATCGTGTATACTGTATGAGCCCAGTTAACCGGGAACATTTCCAGTTAGCTGGTCTAACGCATATACAGTAAGATTCGAGTTGTGTTCACATGAGAAACGAGCCAGTTCGGCTTGTTTGGCTAGGTGTGATCTCGCCTTGCGCTACTGTATATGTATAGGTGGGGTCTCACTCAAGTGGGATAAAATCATCCATAAGAAGGCTTTATCCCACCTGACCGGGATGGACATATTTGGCCGAATTTGATCTATAGCAGACTGCTATACGTATTAGAGATGTTCAGATTTGAATTCCACTACCGCTACCATTAAAAAGACCATTTATACCAATCAGACGTGTTTGATATATTCGATCACCCAATCAGATGCATACAGTATATGATACTGTATATATTATATAATAATTAATAACCACAGTGAAACACGCAATTTGATTGGTCAATAGCCGTGCAGGATCAGGCCATCCTGCACGAGGAATTAAAATGCCTTCGCAGGATTCTCAAAATGTCATTGTTTCACTGTAGTTATTTGATAAAACAATTACCAAATGGTTTTCCAAGCAGGATAGCGTGTTCCATGCACTTGGGATGTTGCTCGACTTTCGAAAAGCGTAAAAATACACTCGCCTGCGGCTCGAGTATTTTTGCGCTTTCCGAAAGTCTCGCGACATCCTTCGTGCATGGATCACGTGTACAGTTCACTGTTCACAGCAGATGCCAGAGTCAGGGAGGAGTTTATTTCACGAAAAACTTTTGCTTCGTAGTTTTAATGTGTGACACACCTAGACCTAGTGGTTGTTTCTGTTTCAAAATTTCTTAACGGAAAAAATATATTTTAAAAATTCAAATGTTCTCTGACCAAATATTTTTATTCGACAAGCTTTCGGCTATCAGACCTATACTACAGTATAGCCGCGTTGAAGGCATTCCAATCGCTTTACTACATAAATTGTATTATATAAATGAATGGATAAAGAGATTACAGCACATACTACATAAACAATGAGCTATATTAATAATATGAGGAAAAATAGTGAAGTGTTGTCCTAGTCACCACATGTGAGTATCTGGTTATTATCCGTAATCTAGTTACTTTCCCCTGACCAGCAGACCAGGATCCGGTAGAGTTGTTCGAGTCCATGAGCGGAGATCAAGATGAAGATGCGGTAGACTTGTCAAACCCGTGAAGCGATAAACAGTTAGTTAGGGTGCATGCCGATAAAACTCATAAAATCTAGTGTGAAAAAACAGTCTTTAGTAATCGCCGAGTGAGGAACGAGTTATATGAATTAAATAGCGAACTAAACAGAGTATACTACCCAGTATTCGGCAAAGCAGTATCCAGCACATCCTTCCAAAGCTGATTAGTCAATTTTTAACAGCCATGGTTCTATTTGTATGCCTGTATGGTACTGTAGTAGCATTTTGTAAGGTGTTATGAAACACTGTATTTAGTGCATCATTATTCAACCAATTTATACCAAACAATTTTTCACCTTATGCTCAACTATACTGTATAGTTCTCGGCATATAACCTAGAGCTGTGCGCTGGATATTTTTCTGGAGGCGGAAAACTCTGACAGACAAGATTATGAAAAATTATTTCATATTTCAATAAACATTTGGTATTAAATGGAAAAATTAAGTTGTTGTTTACTAATATGTATACTACTATTTATATGTTGTTTTACTATATATTACTATGTTGTTTACTCTTAATAGTGGTGTAAAAAGGTGTTTAAAAAAGATAAATTCTGAAATTGCACTGAAATACTTTTGCCTGCTTCCACTTTTAAATATGAAAATTCCTTAAAAATTCCTTGCCAAAGCCAGGGTTTTGACTGCTGGAGCCGGAGATAAAATAACCGGAGTTTACACAGCTCTATTATAACCACATAATACTAATTACCTTGTTTTGTTTTGCCCACAGATAGATATCAGGTGGTTGAATGTTTAATGATTCAAAAAGCTGCACTCTATCGCCCAATATGATGAGTAAAATCAGTGCCATTTTACTAACACTGATAAATCCAGCCAGGTATTGATTTACAAGTGGTGGGGGATAGTTGTCGCCAACTATGGATAAATGGGGATACTGTTGGTGTAAGAACCGTGAATACTGTTCAAACACCCTTCGGTATCCTCAGGAGTAACTGTAAAAAAATGCAAATGAAGTAATTATAAGGCATCACTATAACATTGCAGCTTAACCTGTTGAGTGGCACTGGCAGCACTCTCCCCATGACAAATAAAATTGCCTGGCATAAGACAGAGACACATGTCTACTGGAGTTACCCATTAAGCTGCATTGTTCCCCAATGTGCCCTACTTTCTCAAGTGTATTCTGTCTAAGACCAGACAATTTTACTCATCAAGGGGAGAGAGTCTTGCACATTGATGGATTAATCCAATAACCCTCTAAGCAGTAATGTGAACAAGCTTTCGTTGGTAGGGATACAACTACCTGAAGAATATAAGGAGAATTTCGTCGTTTCGAGCGAAGGCCCTTGTGCTCGAAATTCTCCTTATATTTTTCAGGTAGTTGCGTCCCTACCAAGTACGTTTATAATAAAACAAAACACTAGACGATTCAAGAAGTCTTGATATTAACTATTACATTGCATAAATATTACGGTGACATGTATTTATTTGTATAGTCCAGCGCGGATTTAAAAAATCAAGTTTTAAATTTAGTTCGACTTTTGATAAGTCAAAGATTTTGAACATTTTAAAAAATAATATGGTACTAAACGTTAAAAGGTGAAAAACACACTAAACAAAAGTTTAAAAACTGGTTACCAACCTATGTACTCTTTAATTTCAACTACGTACAATTTAAAACTACTGGTGTGGTTCTTTTCAAGATAAGCACTCAAAAATTATTTCGCCGAATCGGCTTGTGTAAAACGACCACAAATTTTTCATGTACACGATGCAAGAATGACATCTGACTAAATCATCTTCAAATTCTGCTAATAACTGTAGGGAGCCTCCTTAATGCAATTAATCCTTAATTAATGTGGGGAGCCGCCTTAATGATTGATTGACCTCGATTTAAACTTGCTAGGCAAAAGTGTGTTTGCAATGAAATCTAGACGACATCACGTTTGTTTATGAATATTGCTGAAGTTAAACCTACAGTATTTGCATTTTCTGCGGGAAATATTTGCAAAACGAGAAGGATGAATACTGGGTGTTAGCCAGAAAAAAAGTTTTGTCCGTTAAACGTAAATTTGGAAAGTTTTTTTGACCGATCAAAGTCCTTGCGTAGGAATAAATAGTGTTTTTTCCAACGTGTTTCTCCTTAGATGCAGATTTTGTACATTTCATTTCCGGTGAATGAACCCTGAAATATGCACCCGATGGCACTTCGTTTTGTATATTTCATTTCCGGTGAATGAACACAGATGCACACTGATCATACTTTGTTTTGTACATTTCATTTCAGTGAATACACACCCAATATGAATGGAACGCGATACATTTTGAGAAAATAGTTAATGGGAAAAAGTAAATAAAACGTTCTTTGATATAATAATATAAAATCAAACGCAATGCACTTTTTCATCAGAAAAAATGAAAATCTTCCAGCAGACCAAGTTGGGAAAGCTCGTTAGCTACTTCAATTGGGAAGAGTCCGGCTAGCTAACACCCTGGAATACTACCCACAACGTACTGATTGTAATGAGGAACCAATCCCTCGAATAAAGCGTTGATTTTAATTAATAAATCAATAAATTGGTGTTTTTTATTATTATGAGTCACTACATAAATTATATCATGTACTGCACATAATAAGCCAATTTCAGTAATTATATTGTGGCTCACCAGACACAAAAACAAGTCAATTAAATAGCCAAATTTTTTGTCTATATTTTGCAATATTGGCTAAATAGAGCCTAGTTTTAAACATAGCTGGTACTAAAGGAATACCGAATGGTTTTCCGTGCAGGATTGTGTGATCCATGCACACAGGATGTTGCAAGACTTTCAGAAAGCGTGAAAATACACGAGCCGTAGGCAAGTGTATTTTTACGCTTTCCGAAAGTCGAGCAACATCCCAAGTGCATGCATCATGCTATCCTGATTCCTGCACAGGAAAACCATTTGGTAATTGTTTTTGGTTACTACAGTGAAACGACAGTTAACTTGATTAAAATTACTGATGAAATGTGCAGTTCTCACAACAATCGTTAATTAACCAATCAGAGAATCGCTACTCCACGCTATTGAAAACAACAACAAATGTGAACAGAATTTGATCGCAAATTCGCAAAAATATACAGCGAAAATACAGAGATTTTTTCGATAAAATGTACGAAATTTGAAATGGAAAACCCGCTAAACAGAGAGCCAAAGTAGTTTTGAAGATTCTCGACCTGAATACTTGAAGATTGCGAAGCATTTGAACTTTGAAGCGAGAGATGTTGTACATGCCATGGTCTGATGAATTTCAACGCTACGTGTTGCTACAGTACTTGCTGAACAGCAAAGTATCGATCAGAAATTTATTCATACAACTAAACCAACGACTCAATAATTGCAAACTTACTTCAAAGTCGAAAGGTATGGTACAATGAAACTTTACAATGGAAGCATACTTGTAAAATTATGTGCAAGAATTTCTGTTCAGAATTTCCCGTGCAGGATTGTCCAATCCTGCACGGCTGTTGACCAATCAAATTGCATGTTTCACTATAGTTATTATATAAAGTATATTACTGAACGGGTCTATTGATGTTCGACCAATTTTAACACATTTCTAAAAATAATGAATGATGAAAAAAGGCCTCATCTATGTTTGAAATCGTAAAGACGGTATTCTATGACTTCATACTTAATTGATGGAAATCCAGTTGATCAATTGATGGTAATCGATGTTAATTACTTAATTGATATCGTTAGGTCAATGTCAATCGATGGCCAATCGATAGTCACAAAAAATTTTATCGATTTTCGTCAATATTTATTGATTAGTATCGACAAAATGCTTTCGATTTTATCGATTTATACCAGTACCCTAAATAGTCGCCATGTTTGAGCTAAATTGTAAATATGTTCCCATTTTTCGAAGGTACACATATATTTGATCTTTATAGCCAATAAAAACTAAATTTAATCCATTGAACATTACTGAATTCCGTTCACATTTGTTTTGTTATATACAACATTAAGGGGTCACGTCCATATTCATATTGCCACGCATAACGTCGAATCGACGTTATGAGTGGGTGGGTTTATCTAAATTCTCTCGACGTTATCTCGATAATCTCGTGGCAAAATGACAATTTTGTGAAAGTTTTGAAGAATATGACTGCCACGCTCGACGTTATTTAGGGTGGGTGGGTTTGAGTGTTAACGTCGATTCGACGTTATGCGTGGCAACATGAATATGGACCCCTAAAGTATGTATTAACCAGTGTGGAAAGTTTGTATTGCGCGGCCGAGCAATATTTTTGATGCTTTCTATATATTTACTAAATATCCAGTTGGGCGTATTAATTAAATTACGGTGTTACTTGTTTGATTACATGCATATTAACAGAGGATTTTTTCATCAATGAAAATCAATAAAAAATCGATGAAAGTCACAGCAAAACAAGCCATCGATTAATCATCGATTCTTAATATCAATCGATTAATAAATATCGATTGGTATTGATTGACATCGATACTCATCGATTATCGATTTGATCGATTAAGTACGCCGGGTAAATAATAAACATGCTTCATACAAAATGTTTGCCTTGGATTGTAGAACTAGACGAATTAAACTAGGCACTACTTACCAATAAAGAACTTTCAGTGTAAAAGCAGCGGAAGCAGAACGTTCTGTCATTAATTTCGCCTCAGAAACCATGCCATGATTGTTAAATACTACGTTTTGAAACACCAAAACAGAGAACATCAAAAATGTGGCAAACGCCACACTGGAAGCCATTTTGGCATTGATGAAGGAAGATTGTGTTTCCACTATTTCAACCACGAATTTCCACCAGGCGGCCAGTGAAATGAATAGAGCCTGGGAATAGAGGACATAGAGGAAGCTTTATCACAGATGAGGTAGATACAGATGTGAATCTTCCGTCAAATTGCTGACACGGAATTCTCACTTCCGGCGAGCGCTGGCAAGTGTCGTTCTGAAATTTAATAAGGAAAGAGATAGGAAAACGCCGTTCGAAAGACGAAAAATTGTTTTTTTAAAAAATCTACGCTACCGACGGCTATTTTTGGAATTAATTCTTCAAGAGTATCGGTAAGCGATCACTTTTATTGATTTCTTTTTATTAAAAGTGTTAACATAACATTTTATTTAGCAAAAGTTTGTTTTTTCCCCTATCTATTCCTTATTAAAATCGTGAAATACACTTGCTGGGAATTTCAGATGCTCATGTATAATAACAAAACAGCGAATGATATAAATTCTTCAAAACATAACTCTGGCATAAAAAAAACATGAATACTTCTATAATATGTATAGTTTTATTTCTCTGCATTATCAAAATTTAATAAAATAGTGAATTAATACAATTTTAAAGTTTATTTAATCGGTGTGACATAATTTGCCGTGAGATTCACATCTGTATTTACCTCATCTGTGGCTTTATGCACCAAATCATCCTCGTTCCCAGAGCTTCTCGGCTGCCTGCGTTGCCGTAAGCCCTGGGACAAGCCAAACCGGAACACCACAAATTCTGGTGTTTTCCGGAAGTAAACGCATTCTGCTGCAAGCTAAAAATGCTGACTATGCACTAATTTTTACTGAGGAGTGGAGACGTGTTGGTGAGCAGAAAATATTGGATTTTTCTTTTGTTTCGATGTATTTTCCACCATCAAGGGAATATATACAGACCACCTAATGGAATTATACATATTGGGGGTTTATATTTCGTTATATCGTTAATATTCGATAGGGACTTATAGTACGTATTCCATATAAGGGTATGAGTTGCGTAATGTGAAAGAGCAAATACACGACGCTCAAGAGCAAATAGTCGACGTTGGCAAGCAAATACATGACGTTCCCAGTACTTGCCATAGAGATTATAAATAACACTAGAGGAGGCATTGTAATCTTAATTCAGTAAAAAAAAGGGAACGCGACTATTGGGGGGCAAATTCAAGTCCCGGATGTGTATTCGTGTTCCCATTGGTGACGAGTTTCAAATCAGCCAATGAGAGCACGATTTTATATCCGGGACTTAAATTTGCCCCCCATTAGCTGCGTTCCCAATTTTTAAACTCGATGCCTCCTCTAGTGTTATTTATAATCTCTATGGTACTTGCGCCATAGCTTGCGCGTCTGAGGAATGGGAATTGCAAAATGGCGGACGAAAAGCTCGTGCAGATCCATTGGCGCATCCATCTATTTATTCTGATGGTGGAACATGCGATTTTAGTCTTTTGCGTTGTGGAAGAGCGGACTGTGGTTCTGAAATTTGTAGTGGGGGAATGTATCACTGCCCGCTGTGTCCTCGTAGCAAATTCGCAAAAGATATTCCTTCGCGAGTGAAGGATCACTTTAAGAAAGTTCATTGGGAAAACCGCATTCATGAATTTCCAGGTATTTTATGTTTGTTTTTAGTTTACATGTCATTAAAATTGTAAATGCATAATGTATGAGGGTTAATGAGATGACGCGTGGCTATGAAATCATCCAAGCCGATCGTATAAAGATTATATAAAACTTCTCAAAGACTCAAACCAAAAATATATATGGAATATGGCAAATAATTAATAAACTGAACACTGAATTTTGAACTTGAATGTAAATTAAAACGCGTTTATAATAGTATTTCAATTCCTATCACAATTTGTACACAGTACAGTGAGTACACTATAGATGTGCATGTGATACACAATTGTTCAGATAGTTCGTTTTTCAGACTATTCTTCTGGTTTACAGGCACAGCCAGTAGTCCAGTTTTGTTGAGTAGTTGTCCAGTGTATATAGAATGTTTATGATTTTCAGTAATTTAATTCAGAATTTCCACTCCTCAATTGGACCTAACTGTGTTGCTAGCTTGGTACTGTAGATCAATGAGGCGAGCTAGTGCATTTTGAAGGTTGCAGCACAGAATAGATACACATAGACATACAACTTCATATACGACACCTATGATTTTGGAGTAACCGGTGTTTTGCTGATACCATTGGGCATATAGCCAGTGCACTTATGAGAAGTATTCACCCCTTATAAATATTCAAAATGGTGAACATTTGAGGAGGGAGGTGAATGCCTCTCATAAGCACACCAGTTGACTAGGCCCATGGCATTAGCATTTTGATGCCAAATCATGGTGTGACAGCGGTTACTCTAGTCGTATGTTGAAAGTTGAAACCAGCCATACAGTTTGCAGGCATATGAGGCATGAAATATGGGTGACTGCATAAGAGGGGGACCACTGTACTGTAATATAATATTAAAGATACGATACAGTCCGGTTTGCGCATGCGGACATAGGAGTCTCCTGCTATGAACACTTTAATTAGGTTTTTATTTCATTTTATGTTCTTGCAAAGCCTGATTGTTATATCTTGATCATTTATTATACTGTAGAAGCATGAAAATATAAATAGTTGTCGAATAAAGCTCAATATTTTGAATACCGAAATGTAAACAAAGGCTTTGTTTACAGACGGACTGTACCCTAGCTACCTTTCATTAATATTAATTTAAGGAAAGCAAATTCACTTAACTACAGTACCAACTGTATTTTTATCCATGCAAAAATAGTTAGTTTAGGTCATTTAACCCAATAGTTGCATTGCGCCCTGATGCACCCTACTTTATTATAATTTTACTCAGACTAATGCCATATTTATTTTATGCTGTCTAACACCAGACGATTTTTACCCATCAAGGGGGGAGTGCTAGCCCTTAATGGGTTAATATACTACCATAATTACTTATTTGTTTACTAAAGGCTTTAGCATTCTCAGATGTAAGCTGGCCTGCACATTTCCATCAAGTCGGCGGGGATCAGATGACAAAAACCTAAAGGAAATCACCCACTATCACTGCTTTGGCTGTCATCTTGGGTTTAAACGTCGGAATGATGCAATTCGCCACATTCGTGCTACCCACAACATTCAGCTATCAACGCAGCAACTAGGTTTGGGTCAGCAGCAACAACAACAACAGCAGCTAGACCAGCAACAAATACAACAGCAGCAACAAAAACAACAACAGCCACCACAGCAGCAACAGTTGCAACAGCAGCCGCAACACTTGCCACAGCAACAGCAGCCACTACAGCAGCAACAGTTACAGCAGCAACAGTTGCAACAGCAGCCGCAACACTTGCCACAGCAACAGCAGCCACTACAGCAGCAACAGTTGCAACAGCAGCCGCAACACTTGCTACAGCAGCAACAGTTACCACAGCAGCAGCCACAATACTTACCACAGCAGCAACAGTTGCAACAGCAACCAACAGCAGCAGCCACAATACTTACCACACCAGCAACAGTTGCAACAGCCACCACAGCAGTCACAACAGTTGCCACAACAGCAGTTACAGTTACAACAGCCACCGCAGCAGCCACAATACTTGCAACAGCAGACGCTACAGCCGCAACAGTTACAACAGCAACAGTTGCCGCAGCAACAGTTGCAACAGCCGCCACAACAACAGCAACAACAGCCACCACAGCAACAACAAAACATGGGTATGACAGGTGCAGCAGACAGTCACTCATTTCAGGAGTTTGAATACAGACCTGCTCAATCAAGATCACTACGTCAGCAAGCAACTAGAGTTAAATGCCCATTTGCTGATTGCAACAGAGAGTTTCACCCAAATTCTCTCTCAAATCACATTAAATCAAAGCATGTTGCAGATGGAAGAAAGGGAATAAGTCCGTCTAGATTTTTAAATGGGATTTGTGTTGATCTCTCTCAAGGTATTTACCTGGTTCGCAAACAACTTCGAGGAACTGATCATCCCATCCATTGTCAGTTCAAAACAACATCCTCTACCTCCATCATTTGTAGTGTGGATACATGCCAACAACACAGCAACACTGCTTGTAGAAGTGGTCAATCTAATTTCATTTGTGATCACTTGAAATCCACACAGTTCATTGGTACTTCAGCTGTAATTGCTGATCACTTGAAAGAAGAATCTCTTGATTTTGTTGTAAATGGGTTGAGATGGTTGAAAACAGAGCGGAGATCAGAATGTCTGGAGTGGCAAAAACAAGCAAGCATCAACAATGTTCCACTTGTTGTTCAAATGCCTGTCACTCCAGATTCGTCCACTCGTTTCCTTCATTTTTCAGTGTTTGCTAACATCAAGAGGGAACATTACTGGTCATTTTGTAAACGGGTGGTTGTTTCATTTGACAAGGAATCCTCTTCATTCCATTGCAAGTGCTGCCCTTCTCGCCGCTCCTGCATGCATAAATGCATCGTAAAATGGGCTATTGGGCAGTGGCACCCTTCTGTTATTCATACATCTAGTACAGAGGTCATGGATGAAGATGATAGTGCTGATACCTCTTGCCCAGATTTCCTTTTTACTGATAATAATATCGCTGACATGGATGCCTTGGTTGAAGATGATATCAATTCTTCCATTCCTGGAAATATGTCGTATCCCCCTGTTGGAGATGTTTCTACCAAATTTGTTAAATACTTATTAACTGAGAAGAAAATCCCTGCTGAACTCCCATTAGCTTTAACAGTTCAGAAAGAAACATTTGGTAAAAGGTATATATACATAATTGGCATATAAAGTGCAGCTGTTTTAAAACATATCTGTTGTAGTAATACCACTTACTGCTTTAAAAAGGCATCCCCAGCTCCCTTCATATTGTCCAGGTATAGCCTGTAGTAAACCATGGACGATATGAAGGAACTGGTTACATGCAGCCAGTTTGTGCAATGACAGACTTAGCCAGTGGAACTTGCTAAATACATGTGTATGTTTTTAATTATTTTTCAGTTATATTCCAACAGAGACAACATGCTTTTATTGCAAAACTCCACTAACTGAGCCATACTGTGTAACTCAGAATGCAAAATTGGTAACCCTTAAGGGAATAGTTGAAGGTAAAGTACAGTACTTAAATGATGACCCATAAATTATCTAGGAAAAATCTATATACAACTCATATACAGAATACTGTATATTTTGATGGTCTGTGATGCTATGAAATCTTGCTTTGTGACATGTGAACAAGCAAATGATACAAATTAAAATAAGTTTTCTCATTGGGACTTCTCATTTCACAGGAATATCCTTGTATGTAAAATTTTGTGGCAACTGCAAACTTCCATACAGATATCAAGAGTTTTCTGATGGTGTCCATAATTTCAATGACAACTGGGTGCTCAGTCTTGGATGTTGTGATATGATCAGAAAACATCTCCAGGTGTGGCATAATAATGTTCTGTTATTCACCTCAAAAAAGAGTTATAGCTGGCTAATATTATGCATGCTTAAATTTGCTTTTCAATGTGCAATGGAAACTTATATGGTTATATTAATTGACCTCCGTTAGATTGAGTTGTACTGCAAGAAATTAAACCTGCACGTCTGGACATTGGAGCCAAATAATTATGTTAAATGTTTATAGGTTCACAATGCTGTAAGCCGAACAGTAGAAGCCATCGAAAACTGGCTACAGCTACATCCAAATCAATTACCCCGTGGGCCAATGTTAAATGCCTATCTTCACTTTGAAGCTCTTTCCAATCACAGCTATGGGTTTTCCTGCCTATTGTGTGGATACTTTCCTCCACTGTTAACCTTGGACGTGGACAAGAAAGGGGTCTTTGAGCTAGCAGGTACGTAACTTGTCCGTCAGTTTCAATTTCTAGTACAGTACGTGATAATATGATATATGATATATGATATACAGTTTGTTAGTTGTTCATATATTGAAGGTATACATGTATATTACATGGTTAAATATCAATATTTTGTTGGCATCTCACTAGATTGAATAATAGTCGAAGGGTCTTGTACTGTAGATGGAAATTATCCCAGGGCCGCAGGTTTGATTCCTGCCCGGGATGCATACATACAGTTGCATTTTTCGCAGCTGTGCTTTTTTAGGTTTAATAAATGTATATAAATTTCCACTCGATCATTTTCATCTACAAGATTCTTCATGTATTACATGGCCGATTGGAGATACGAATTTAATCCTCAAGTGTAGCAATATCACTTAAAAGTTAGCGAAGCGAACGATTACAAGTTATTGACAACACGAAAAGATAAAATCCGTATCTCAAATCAGTCATGTTTTATTGAAATCGATGAATACCATCGCCTTTTATGTAAGTGCTAAAAATACTATTGGAAAAAAGTGTTATCGCGTGTGAATTGTGAATTGAACATAATTATCATTCATATCTTCTCAGGTGAAGATATCACTTTTGCTGTTTGCAACATGAGAAAACCTGCTGTATTATATTGATATACTTACGTAACGGACATGAAATCCTTTTTTACAGTAAGTGAACTTGAGTTGCCAGACATGCAGTCAAATTCAAATCCTGACACAGTTGATGCTGAGATGTTCTGGGAACAAGTCAACCTTGGAATACTGTACCGGGGCATACTAAGAGGTATATACAGTGCTGGGGGTGATTTGTGAGATCTAGCAAGTTGTGTTGTCGAGTTCTGTGTTGAATGTTACTGAAAATTAAATGTACATAATTATAACAGAGACTTATTCATTAGTAACTGGGGCTGTTCGTAGAATATACTGTCAGTATAAAATATCGGCCAAAAATTGTTCTGGCATAATTTGCAGACTAACCCAAATAATTGTCATATCTAACCTTGCATCCAGGTACTGAAAAGAATCCGTTGGAAATCAAGCCGGCATATAATTTCTGGGCACCATTTGTTGGTACTGACTGCCGAAAAGGACGACTGCTTTTCAACTCGGAATTCCGAAAGGCAAATCATAAGGAGGACATAAAGACTGCGGGCGCTACTACTGACAACTGCTCCATTGAGACACTCATGGACTTGTTCTGTGAAGGGAAAGTACGTGCAACTTTGCTTAGTCGATTTTCTTTATCAGATTTATGAATAGTTCATACAGAATGAGTTTCACTTACTTGTTTTTATTTTATTGTTTATCTGTTTTTATTTGTTTGTTTGTCTGTTTATTGTAACCACGACATAATATTTAATACTGTATTTTATATTTAATTATTTATCTTTTCTGTTACTTGAATTTTAGGTTCCGGTAATTAGAGAAATGGCACAGAGTTTAAATGTGAGCGATAAGGGTTCAAAACTGGACATAATCAACCGAATAAAAGCCGTTCTCAATGTCGAAGAAAAGTTTTTAAAACTATTTTCTAAAATGTGGGGTGGTTCAGGTAAGAAGTATAGTCTAAGAAGTATAGTCTAAAACAAATGTACATTCTCACTCATAATTCATCAGACGGTCTCCTTTCCACGTGGAAAGCGCAGGTTCAACTCCTACGAGGTGATCTGCTGTGGGATGTACCTTTAGTTAGTTATGTTGCGAAAATTCGTTTAGTTGGCTGTTTTATCAAGTATTTTCTGAACCAACACGATAAGTAAAATTATGAAACAACTCTAACATGATAATATTTTACATAAAAGAGTATGCAATAACGTTCTTTGTGTATTATACTCATATTTGCAAGTGACATTGTTTCATAACCTCCACTTACGGAAATACGTTCTCGCTTGAAAACAGGAAGCTCAAAGTAGGATATTGCCTTGTACTCAAAGAGGGATATGATAATACTGCTTGGGTGTTTAATATTAAATACGTATATTTTTCTTGTTTTGCGTATAGGTGGATGGTTAGGAATGACCTGCCCGCACGGAATTTGCTACGGGCTTAAGTGGCTTTTAAGGCATGAAGGGCCACGTGATCATGTGGACATGATCATGAACCTTGCTGCGGTGCCAAACGTTGTTGTGGTAGATATGGCAAACATGGTGGTAGCTCATGCTAGAAATAGAGGTTACAACGTATTCCAGCCATTCGAAGGACGTGTCGCAGAGTGCACCCCAGAAAATATCCAAAAGGCAAGAGATGGCGAGCTGGAAGTTGACTGGCCCTGGTTCCCCAATGGCACGGAGAACGACGCACATGATGCAGTCACGACCGACGAAGAGCAGATGATGTGTAACCCTTCGACTGGATCAGCAGAGCATTACTGTTTATTTGACCAATTTCATGAAAAAAACTCTACTGATCCAGCCGATTGTTTGCGCAGAATGTCGTGCGTCAATCAACTTGCAGGAAAGACAAACTCCGAGACGGCTGAGCAGTTTAACAACAGGAGGAACCGAGACAACTATTTTACAACCTCTTTAACGGCACACAACTCCGTATTTGTTGAGAGATTGGCAACCCATTTCAATAATGAAAAGACTAACAGACGGGTGATGATTAGTCATAGTCGACAGGTAAATATTTATATGAGTAAGAAATACAGAAAAAATTGAATATTGTGAATTAAATTGAACCACTATTCGCAGAAAGCCAGAAACGTTTTCGTTAGTGTTTCTAGTCAAGCTCTTTAGGTGATAAAGTATACAATACTCAGAAACAGTAGTACTCGAGAGTTTCAATAACAAGTGAGACGTTTGCACAAAATGAGTGGTTCCATTTGATTTACAATTGTTTATTCCTCTCATTATTTATTTATTTATTTATTTAGCTTCGCCTTGACAAAAAACGTACACAATACAAGCACAACAATTCATATACACGAGACATAAAAAGAGGCGGGGACACCACAACAGTTTACACCAATTACTGTGGGCCCTTTAGTTAGAATTAGTGACAAAATACAGACGACAAAAAATCAACTAATTAGTCTAGTAGCAACAGGGATCGGCATCGATTAGATTACGCGATGTGTTGCACTTCAGGCAAACAGTTTTCCAGGTTCGAGCATCATCCACGTCGTAACAAGATACAAGGGCATTATGGTAGTATTCTAATAGTGACTTTTTAAATAACGTTAGAGATAAATGATCTAGTCTTAAGTGTTCGGGTAAGGAGTTCCATGTCTAGTTGCTCTAATAAAAAATGACCGTTGATAGGTGGCTGTCTTACATCTACGAGGACGGTACGAGATAACACTGTTATTGGAAGATGATCGAGTAGGCCTTGAGGGAGTAGATCGTTTTGGCAAGATTTCCTTCGGAACAGTTATAATACCATTTATGGCCTTAAAAAAGAACATCAAGTCAAGATACTCATGTCAATAAGAGACTGGTAACAGATTTATAGACATCAGTCTGTCTTTGTAGGATTCTGTACACGTGAAGGGCAGCTTAAGGATAAATTTCGAAGCTCGACGTTGAACGCGCTCTGACTTTCTGACTAGTTCAATTGACTGCGGTGACCAGACTTGTTTATTCCTCTCAATATGTAACCGCTTGCACTACATAGCTGTGTCGTTTTTTTTTTAGTTTCAGGGAACCTTAACCAGGAATTCAAAAGGACAACTGATAGTTGACGTCATTAAGAACAGGGCTAACGCACCACCATTTGCTAAACGAGCAAGGTTAGCCAGCTTAGAAGCACCTCCACTACCATCCGAAGTAATTTCATCATCGACAGAAACGTCAGTAACGACCACAGCCCAAACTAATTCATCAACCTCACTCTCTTCAATACCTGCGCTTGGTCCACCAATATCGTCCGAGCCATCCGCCACAATTTGCTCAAATGTCCCTGATCCATCTTCTAATGTTCGTACTGAATCTATTCCTGTAGTAACTGTTGCATCTGACGAAGCTTATAGAAATGTACGTTTTGTAAAGATTGCTGGAACACGTGTGTTACTGTGGCTTTTCCCTGAAGGTTTCGGGCAGTTCGATGCGTGTACCAACATCTACAATGCCAGCACTCTTACATCTCTTCTTCTGGGGCACATATGGCTAACAACCAAAGTTGATTTTCCAGATGGGCCTCTTCATCAATCCTGGTTTTCATCCATTTTGTATGCGGCAACAACAGGGGTGAAATTGTCAAACGAATCCGCAGATGGCGTCCGTACGTTGGAATTGGAGGAAGCAGCATCTTATTTGTGTAAAAGTCGTTTGGTCAGTATCGTCTTGGGTAAACCAGTAACCGTACGACTGGCTGATACAAACCCTTCGTTACGTTTAGCACACCACCTGCAGGAAATGGCTGGAATGAAAGCAGCACTCTTCATTTACGACAAGAAAGCGGTTTTGTTTTTGTCACGGAACGGCAGCTTAATAGTAATCGATAATCACAGAAATGGGAGCGTTGGTGCTGTTGTCGTCAAAGGGTATATTTGTGAACTGGCACATTTTCTGAGGTCGTTAGAAAGCACCCTTGGACTCGATGAGAACTGCTACGGAACCTTTGTAAATTTCTCTTAAGTTTGCTAATGTACATTGTATTAAAGGGAAATGGCAAAATTTTATAATAAACAAATAGATATACTTATATACTTTAAAATAAATGGAACATTATAAAACAATATATATGAATTCGTAAATTTCAGTTTGATTGTGATATTCAATTAAAAGTTTAGGAAATCCATCAAAATTATTGTTTGCCATTGGAATGCATGGCAGCAGAATCGCTCAGACAATATATACAAAGAATATTTCAGATTTATTCAGCAGGACAATTCCGTGGCTGTCTGCCACATTCTTGTCTTCAACCCGCCCTTTGCCATATACGCATAACATACCCCGTTCTCAATTAAGCGGGAGTAATACACATATAAATAACATTGAAACATAAAACTGGCTGAAAATTTTTTATGAAGTTACAGCAGACATTATTTGCTGCTCGTAGAAAACTGCTATATGAAAATAAAGGGAAAGTATGAAGTCTATCAATGTGAACCCCAGACCTGGTGCGCGATGCAGTATCAATATTGTACTAATTATATAGCCATATAGGTGATATTGCAAAAATATCCAATTTTACATGTGTGTGATAGAAGTATTCATTAAAACTGGCTGAAATTTTAGTATGACGTTACAACTGCTGAAAGAAAACTGCTGTAAAAAAATGAAAGGAAAATATGAAGTCTATCAATGCGAACCCCAGACCCGGTGCGCGATGCAGTATCAATATTGTACTAATTACATAGGTGGTATTGGAAAAAAGCCCAATTTTACATGTGATAGAAGTATTCATTAAAATTGGCTGAAATTTTAGTATGACGTTACAACCACTGCAAGAAAACTGCTGTATGAAAATAAAGGGAAAATATGAAGTCTATCAATGTGAACTCCAGACCCGGTGCGCGATGCAATACTGAAATATTGTACTAATTATATAGGTGGTATTGGAAAAATGCCCAATTTTACATGTGATAGAAGTATTCATTAAAACTGGCTGAAATTTTAGTATGACGTTACAACTGCTGAAAGAAAACTGCTGTATGAAAATAAAGGGAAAATATGAAGTCTATCAATGCGAACCCCAGACCCGGTGCGCGATGCAATATCAATATTGTACTAATTATATAGGTGATATTGGAAAAATACCCAATTTTACATGTGATAGAAGTATTTATTAAAAGTAACTGAAATTTCAGTATGGCGTTACAACTGCTGAAAGAAAACTGCTGTATAAAAATAAAGGGAAAATATGAAGTCTATCAATGCGAACCCCAGACCCAACCTCGTTCCCAGGGCTTTTCCCTTTTTGTCATTGGGAAGGCGGGAAAAGGCCCTGGCACCGGCCGGTCACATGACTTTCAACACCCAGACACAGAATAGGAAGTTATACCAGAAGCGTAACTCTAGTCGTTTCCCTTATCCACGAAAATTTTAACTCGCTCACGTCAGGCCACGCCATCCTGGCTAGTACAGCCGGAAGTTTTTATCAGGATTTGGTAGGTACAAAGTGCCGGTTGTACTAGCCAGGATGGCGTGATTGATGACGAATCGCTTGTAAAAACGCGGACAAATATTTGCTCGAGTTACGCTTCTGGTATAACTTCCTATTCTGTGACCCAGATATAGTGGGTGTAATAAATTATAATAATAATGAATTAGAAAATCCAAGATGGCCGCCAACCTAAGAGTGTCCACAAAATTTAAGTGCTTAGAGCGGCTTAAAAATGCGTTTAGTCTTTGAAATTTTTCCTTCTTTTTGCTACCGACGTACTCGAAATCAGATTCTTCAGCTTTTATTACATGGGAACTATGTAGTTGCTGTTCTTCCAACTGGGTTTGGTAAATATCGTTCGTTCGCTAAACAAAATTAACAGCCATTGAAATATACGACAGATGTTCTCCAGCTGGACAGGCTTGCCTAAGAGGACACGGAAAGTGTTTTGAACTGGGGATGTTAAACTTGGTTTTACCCTTCCAAAGACTCTGTTTATACAGTGATTCAAAGAAATGCTTTTGCATATACTGTATATGTTATTGATCTATTGTTGAATGTCACTTATATTATAAAGTGCCAATGGTTGGAATACTTATTCATTGATATTTTAAACACAGATGAAGTGTTATATGCTCTTTCCTTGTTTACGTTTTCCTTGCAACCAAATGTTGTTGAAGCTGGCAAGCTGCAAAACTGACATATGAGTGATATGACCCAAATATTGGATATGAATTTTAGTTTGCTTCCAGTAAAATGTAAACAAGACCTTAAGATATGATATTTGTGATGTTACTCTGAGTGTATATCCACACCGGGCAAGCTTGAAGCTTGAAAAATATGCCCGGCCGCGGTGGGACTCGAACCTACGACCTTTGGAATACTAAAAGACCTTAAGAATTCTATACGAGATAAGAAATATTACGTTTAAAATCATGACTGGCAAATTAGCATGTCCGAATTGATGCTTCCTAATAATAGTATGTACTCCAGTAAAGCTTGCTTACTTCAGTTCTTGCTGTTACCATCTGCACATTATCAGGGTGGAGAGTTGATTTGAATTTTTTGTCCCAGGGGATAAAGGTAGGGAATAGATTTTCCATCACAAAAGGGGCAAAGTGCCCAACCAGTTAGAAGATGGCATGTACTTTAAGTGACCATTCATTATACCCTAGGGTGGCGTGGGAGATTCTTATGTCAAAATGTCATGGGACCCCTTTTTAATCTCTAAATTTAATAATGGAGACCCCTCCTAAATATTTAAGACTATATAACATAATGCAATTCTAATCTTCATTCATGTGAAGGCCTGACTATGAAGAAAATACATTTTGCAACACAGGGATGGATCCAGCATGATCTGGTAGGGGGGGGTTGCTCTGCCAGCTCTGGTGCCGAGTTCTGTCGGTCATGTGTGCCGCCCGCCCATCAACTTGCTTCACTACTGCAAAGTCTTGCTTTACTACTGTATTTGATTTGTAATTGTTGTTCACAGCTCACTTATCATCATGTTATTACTCAAATTACTGTATCTCATTTTGCCTGTAATAATTTTTTGCTTTATCATGAAAAATAGCACCCCCGTGCACCCCCTCTGGCCAGGGGAGTGCACAGCCCCTCTCCCCCAGTAAATCCATCCCTGTTGCAACATACACCACAAGAGCTAGAATGATTGCTTCCTTTGGATGATTTGTCTTAGAATTATATTACCTATATTACAACAATTCTTCCTATTCTGAAACCAGTTGCTATTCTGTTTTTTACAACACTCACCCCTCCCCCCCCCAAAAAAAAGACTCAACAAATCAAGGACCCCCTCCAAGGCAATTTTGCCAGCAAAATAGATTAAATTTGATGGTAATTGTTCTGAGAATATATTAACTCATTAAGTGGCAGCATTCTGCCTAGACTTGCCACAAGTCGACCTCGAACGAAACGCAAGCAGCGAGTGTGAGCCGACGTTTCGTTCGAGGTCGACTTGTGGCAAGTCTACATTCTGCCCTTGAGTAAAATTGTCTGGCACCAGACAGAGTAATATACTAAAGTAGGGACATTGCCACTATAAAGGGTTAAACAAATTTTAAAAAATTTTGCAATGGTCTATATTCAAAAAGCTCAATTTGTAAATTTTAATTGACTTTAATTAATTAAATTAATATAACTACTTATACTTATAGCTACCTTGCCCCAGTCACTTCAAGTGAATTCTACGGGAGGAGGGGGATATTGAAAATCCCTGGGTTTACTTGGTAAAAGCAAGAATTGAACCATGCATTACATGTATATGTAATGTATATTTAAATATATTTTATCATGCAAATACCTTGATAATTGTTCTTAAACGTCTTTGGCTTAGAATGGGTACACCCTCCAAAGGTGTTTATTTACAGGGTCCAAAGGTGTAAATATACACTGTCCAAGGTGTTAATATATAAACAACAAAAACAATGTATATAATTAAATTTTATTAAATAAAATGTGGAATATTTTACAAATTGCATTACCATCCCAAAGTGTACATAATTTACCAATATAATTAGGACTTAGAAGCTGTTCACATGAGTTTGACTCTGACCCAGCACCCTTGGCTAGCTCCCCTTGCCCGATCACAAGTAGAAGACCTCCAACCCCCTCTGACAAATCAGTCCAGATCTGCCCAAGAGGCAGGATTTTCTGGAATATTATTAGCAGTGAAATTGTTGCATATTTTCGAGCATGCATTGTAATTAACCTGATTTTAAAGCCTGTTTGAACATCAGACATTGTGGCAATGGCAAGATGGTCCAGTCATATGAATACAATCTTAAAATATCATAAAAACAATGCAATTTAAGGCCAGACAGCCCAACTCCTGCGAACAGCCCTTTATTACACATTCGAAGCATCTCTTGAGGCATCAAAGTACTGTACATGCAGGCACATGGAATTACATACCAGTATGTGACAAAAGCCCACCATTGCACAACTTTGTCTGCAACAATGCAAATACAACAAATGCAAAACAATCAAGCTGGAAACGGATTTTATCAGTATTTTGATATATACATTATGGCTCATGTCTAAAGACACCTGCACTTTCATATTGAAATTGTTCCACTATCATCCAAACAAAACATCAGAAAACTGTAACATCAGCCAAATGAGCAAATCACTTTTTTAACACAATTTATGGTAAAATGAAGCAACATGTAATAGTATCTGAAACAAAACCAAATCGCATATTATTCAAAAGTTGTACTTGTATAAAACACTGTTGCATATATGATATAACAAAATATCGTCGCATTTCTAGTGGTAACTAACTATAAATTAGGCCAATTTAAACTCGACTATGAAGAATATCAAAAACTAAAGGTCATGTTTCAGTTTATAAACCCAGACTTTAGCTTTATAAATATAAACATTTAATATAAACGCTATACGAAGCCAAATATGAAGGCACATTTTGCCCTAAATACTCGGTCAGAGCCTCAGAGGTGTGTTCTAGTACACAATTCATCTTCTCTCACAGTTTAAAACAAACAATAATACTAACCTTCGACAAATTGTGTATAAATCTTATCGAATTTAACCATTTTGCCACAGATTTTGCCAAAAATATTTCTTAGACGGACAAAGTATTAATATGGTCACTCCTTGCATGAAATGTTAATTTATCCCAAAGTTTGAATAAATTAATCCAAGATTGCATTATTTGCATAATAATGTTATTGTCATTGACCAATCAGAATACATAGAAGACCGGCCGGTGCCAGGGCCTTTTCCCGCCTTCCCAATGACAAAAAGGGAAAAGCCCTGGGAACGAGGTTGCCCCAGACCCGGTGCGCGATGCAGTATCAATATTGTACTAATTATATAGGTGGTATTGGAAAAATGCCCAATTTTACCTGTGATAGAAGTATTCATTAAAACTGGCTGAAATTTTAGTATGACGTTACAACTGCTGAAAGGAAACTTCTGTATGAAAATAAAGGGAAAATATGAAGTCTATCAATGTGAACCCCAGACCCGGTGCGCGATGCAGTATCAATATTGTACTAATTATATAGGTGGTATTGGAAAAATGCCCAATTTTACATGTGATAGAAGTATTCATTAAAACTGGCTGAAATTTTAGTATGGCGTTACAACGGCTGAAAGAAAACTGCTGTATAAAAATAAAGGGAAAATATGAAGTCTATCAATGTGAACCCCAGACCCGGTGTGCGATGCAATACTGAAATATTGTACTAATTATATAGGTGATATTGGAAAAATACCCAATTTTACACGTGATGGAAATATTCATTAAAACTGACTGAAATTTTAGTATGACGTTACAACGGTTTTTTAATATAATTTTGTAATATATGCACCTATCAATATTTCACGCACAACGATTCGGCATATGTGCAATTGAAAAGACATTCAAATTGTAACAATATGGTTGATTTCCAAAAGTCTCCTTTTTTACGCAATCTCGATTGTTTTATAAAGGACAAAAGATTTAGGTGCTTGGGAAATTATAATAGCACGACTGTCAAAATTACTGATTTATTTAATGACACTTAATAAGTTTTTATTTACAAGTACAGGGTGAGTAAAAAAAAACTGACAGTTTTGTTATTCAAATTACCGCGAAGGTATCACTTTGTTACTCACCCTGTACAGTACAACAACAGTAATATGATCTAATAGCAATTCGATTTCAATTCCCAGGGGCCTAAAATCTTTTATGCTTAAGAATTGCAAAGTGGATTTCTCAGGAAATTCTGAGGTTGCGTTCTTTTTATCATAGTTAATAGAATAGATGGTTTGGAAACTCGTTAGAATAAAAATATAACTCATTATCTATGTTAGCTAGTCAACATTTTTTCATAAATATGGTCCTTTACCGTCACGTGTGTATTGTATTTTTGCCAAATTCACCAATAGCAATTTCCAATTTACCCTATTGTTCGAGTCACGGATAGGCAACTTTCTTAAAACATTATTATTGGTTAGTTCGGCAAAAATACAATACGCACGTAAACGACCAGATTTATGAATAAACGTTGATTAACATAGATAA
>CACRXK020003227.1:16181-37487 GCA_902702795.2 Paramuricea clavata | reverse complement strand
AACAAACAAACAAACAAACAAACAAACAAACAAACAAACAAACAAACAAACAAACAAACAAACAAACAAACAAACAAACAAACAAACAAACGAACGAAGCAACGAACAAATAATGCGGCAACTAAGCAACCAAAGAAATAAACAAACTACAGGAACACAAAAATATTGGATTAAAACAGAAAAACAAGCAAAAGGAACAGACAAACAAACAACAAAACAAACAAAACGACACAAACCTGCTGGTGAAACGGCAGCAATGAAGAAAGTTTGACAATTGCCGCCAAACGATTCCTATACAAAAGTTAGATATAAATCACATCTTAGCCACAGAATAAAGATCAGTACCAGAAGGGCCACTCAGCGGTGCAACGTGTCGCCATTTTTCTATGCAAATATATGCAGTTGACTGGCCAGAAGGCGGGGCCTTCAGTCAATACAGCGCGTTTATTGGCCAGGAAATGTAATCGACTGGCTAGGAAGATGGCGGCCAGGGTGACAGAAACTTCAAAGCTTCCGACGTAAGTGGCCCTTCTGTGTGCCTTATTCTGTGTCTTAGCGAACATTCAAAAAAGAAAGTAAACTTATATTTTTCATATAAACACTTGATAAAGCTACAACATGATAAGGAATATCGTCCTGCAATTCAACAATTTGTCAACAAGTTGTGAGCGACAATCTTGTAGCAACTTGATAAAATAACAGCGTTACTTGTTACAAACAGCGTTAATTGTTACAATTTGTTGACAAGCTTGTTACAAGCCTGTTCCGAACACATCTTGTTGACTAATTGTGAGATTTTTACTGTGTACATATTCGTCATAACTAGTTGTTTGCCGTTACGATATCCAAGTAACACTTCAAATCCGAAAACGAGGATTACATGGCCTAGGTTTTGAATTCGAGCAAACTGCGCGGACATCAAATATTGCCCAGTTCGAATTTGAGGTTCCGAAATGACATCTCATAATCATAAACAATCAGAAACATGCAGTTTCATCACATGACCAAGATGAAGTAAGTGGTTGGCCTATTTCCTCATGAAATATTAATGAGTTTGAGATTACCAATGAATATACAGCTAATTCAATAAACTTTGTCCTCTGAAGGTCAAAACTCGCATGAACCGCAAAAGTTCTAAGAACACAATGGATGTGTTTATGTCTCTTTCTTAAAGGCACAGTGTCACCTTCCGAGCGGTGTGAACATTTTCAATCTTTTATCCTTCTTTTTTTTGTAGCATTGTTTATTCTTTATTGAGTTTCTCACTCATTGGTGAGCGGATGTCCCAACAGGCCCAATTGATAGGGAATACGAGGTACCTACGATTTTAACGTCCTTATCCGAGAAGACGCGAAAGTCTAACCATTTACTGATGTCAATGTAAAGGTAGCACTTTCTCTTCATTTATTTTAAGACCTTGAGTAGAGGTCCAACCAAAGATTAAACGCGGGTCCCCCAGCTTGAAAGGCAAGCGTGGTGACCACCACACCACAAAAGCTGGTGTATTCTGCATTCTACATAATTAGAGACGTCCATCGCTTAGTGACAGAGGTTTGGTAGTTTCGAGTTTTGACTTTGAAAGAACAACCTTAATTGATTTACCTGAACTCTTTAATTCTAGCTAAAACTAAAGAAGTTAACACCAGCAAAATATTCTGACACATGCATGCATAATCATTAAGAATTTTTTTTGAATATATAAATAACTGCAGACTCTTCTTATGATTTCAATCAATGATACACGTTGGAATCGGTAATTTTCTCCTTATTTTGCTGAATACAGTATAAAGCTTACCTGAAGAAGATTGGTTATCTTTGATTGATCATAAGCAACCTGGTTCGGTCGATTTGACTCTGATATTGTTGAAATGACGTTGGTCAACGTATTTATGCTGAAATTTAGAAAATATTTAATTCTGTTAAATAAGTGAAAACTTGAACGTCTTTCCTCTATCGCATAAATTGGGTGTAAAACACCTGCCTATAAATATGTAAATATTCTACAATTATGTACCTCTTCTCAATAGAACTGGAATCTTGCTGCTTCTCAAGGCTTTCAGGAAAATGATCAGAGTCTGAAATAATCAATAAATAAATGGTTTGACTGTAAAAAGCAAGCACGACCACTCCTTTTCGAATATGTACATGACCATGAGTGACCACTCCAAACTGGCAAGCCAGACTCTTCACTTTGTTTTGCTGGTGCGTGTTCGGGAAGTGCAAGTAAAGAGCCTGGCTTACGAGGTTGCGACCACTCAATATTTTGAGAACGAACATCTGTGTGAAGTTCCAATTACGTAGGAAACTATTACTAGATATATTATAACTTCAGCATGAAGTCTTGACCTGGCGTTATTTTCCCAACTTCGTACCCAGGGACTTTTTTCTTGGGGAGCAAAGACCCTGGTAGACGCTGGTCACGTGATCTGCTTAAATCTAGCAGATTTTTAATTAGCAATCCAAGATCAGGTTAATAAACATCTGATATTTGGATTATTTTGATAGTTTAATTTATAATTTGCATTTTGTATGATTGTCGTAAAGAAAACCAAGATAGTTAATTAGAAATCTGCTAGATTTTAGCAGATCACGTGACCAGCTTCTACCAGGGTCTTTGCTCCCCAAGAGGAAAGTTATTTTCCTTCACAACTGCAGCGTCGCAAATGGCCTCTTCACAACTGCAGCGTAATTCGCAAATGGCCTGCTTTCCAACCAATCATTTGAAATGCTCTACATAAAGTTTGTTGTAATCCTAGTTCAAAATACAGTGCAAATATTGAACATGTTAACAATTGTTAGCTGAACAATATTCCCACAGTATAGGCCACAGCAATGAAACAATAGAAATTTAATTAACATTAACAACTAATAGAGTGGATATTCATCGTCACATTATTGGGCTCCGTATACTCATATAACATTGCAGTGGAGTGGGGATTCAAAGCGGGGATTTAAAGTTACAGTTTTCCACACTAAAATTTTCATTCACAAAATACGATTGTATTCTGAGATACCAAATTTATATTTAACATTTTCTGATATATCTATCACTATGTCCGCGCGTGTATGAAGGTACAGTACGATTCTGTGACACCATGCACAGTGCCGAGCTGTTGCCAAATGTATTTGCTTTCCGTTTCATAATACTATATTGTATGATAAACCCACAATTGCATTGCGTCCTGATGCGCCCTACTTTATTAATTTCGTCTGTCTAACGCCAGACGATTTATTGGTCAAGGAGCGAGCGCTGGCGTTCAATGGGTTACTGTGATAAACAACAACACATGAAGCAGTTGCGTACCTGCTAAGTTGACAATTGTTAGCTTTGCTTTCAATCCTTGTTGATCAGGTTTGCTGAGGTCTTTTTTCTGGATATCAATACAGAATACTAAATTGCCACGCCTACATTCCGTACAACAATAAATATGTTCGTTAAGACTATGATTTACTGTTTTTTTTGCATTTAGATCACATATTGCTGCGTTGATTATGAAATGAACATGGACATATGGTTCCAAAGCTCCGGAGATGGTGCTCAAATTCAAAAGGATTGACACCAACAAAATTACACTTCATCTCTCTTCTTGCAATCAATTACAAGAAAGAGATGAGCCGATTAATCGGAAAATAATCGGGTGTAAAAAGATTAAAAGTAACTTTTACATTCCAATCATTCGAATTAATCATTCCAATCTTATCTTCAAGTCCGAAGTTTGCAAACTTAGTTGCTTATCAACATACTACTGAAGGTCAACTTTTAGCAAAAGCATTTTGGAGTTTTCTTTTTAGCTTTTTTCTGTGCATAATATTACAGTAATTTTGATATTTAACTAAACTTCGATGAATACACCTTGCAGGTTAACTCTTTTCTGTTGTTTAAGGAGGGAAAATGCGAATAAAGGAATTTAACCTAATGCGCATGCAGTCATCTATACTACACTGGTGACTCACATAAAAAGAACACAAAGAATTACTCGAATAATATTACTCATTCTTATAATTGACTCTTGAGACTTTAATTCAGCTGAACAATAGTGCTCAATAATAGATATAAGGCGAATTAACTAAGGCCTGGGTTACGTAATAACATAACAAATAAACGAAATTTGCAAGCAGCAGAGCACAATATAGAATATAGAAGTTCCATGCTGTCTCTCACCTCAAATCATTGTTTTGCTCTTGATTAGAGAGAACCTTGTTTACTCTGTTGCCTTGCTCAAAAAGTTCTTGCATATCGTCTCCATTGAAACAAACAAGTTCAGACAAACCCTCAACAAATCTACATAAATAATCTATATATGTAAGATCTACGTAACCACACGCCAGTTAATACGTTACTTTAATAACCGTTTTGTTAAAACTCCCAGTTGGATTTTATTGGTTAATCAGAGGATGTTTGTAATGGGTGGAGCCAGCCCAGGTACCCAAGGTGACTCGGTTTTGGCGAGATTCCATGTTAGATATTATTTCCTATTAAATTTTATCCTGTGCTAATATGGGACCCGAGCTGGTCCAGGTAAGCGAGATTTTCCTGATTAACACAGAAATAACCAAGTTTGGGTTAATTTAATATTCCTGGTGAAATTTCCTGGTTATGGTTATTTATCCATCTGACATAGTCTGGTTAATTTAACCAGGACGTCCTGGTCAAATACAGTATAACCAGATTCTTGGTTACATTAACCAGACCATAGTAGGAAGTGAGATAAAATAACCAGGAAATTTAACGCGGGAATATTAAATTAGGCCAGATTGGGGTCTGTTATCGCTTCTGTGGATCATAACTATGAATTAACTTGTTCGCGAAAGTATGGTTTCAGGTTCGTTGGAAAATGCGTTTATATTAACGTCAAATTTGTCTTGGGAAAACGAGCTCCATATTTATATGAACAGTCCCTTAGGACGAGGTCTACCACTCCCATCAAACCCCCCTCCCCCCGCCTTAAATGCCCCATTCCTACCGATATAGTCAAAACAGTGGAAACTGTATTCTGATGCCAAATAGTGGTGTAATAGCAATAGTAGTATTGTAGGCATATCTGGATAATATTTAGACTTGCTCCAGTCTGCTTCTTAAAGGAGTTTTTATTTGGAGTTTATAAAGGATAGTCAGCAACAAATCAGCACCGTCGAATTTCATCTTTTTGTCGACTTCTACCGACACCCTCACCTCGCTCTGTGAAAGGAGGGTGTCGTCATCGTCCATACCTCGGGCGACGGAACTTTTAACAAAACATTAATTTTTTACTGTACATAGATGCCATACTTAGCTTAATTAATATTTTTCAACCTAAGGTGGATTATTAAAGAAATTATTATTACGTCTAAACGAATCCTATGAGCATGAGTACAAACTCGAAAATCCTGAATGTCGAGTATATTTTTCTAAAAATATCTTTGGTGTTATTTACAGTCGTTTCTCACCATTCTGAAATAAGCCTTCTCCATGTTAGATACGACAAATACACGTTTAACAAAATAAATCAAACAATGAACATTTTTGCGCGAACCTTTGAAGAAACTATTTTTCCATAAGGGACCAGTCATAAAGTAACTGCTAGGGTGGGCTGGAGTGATTTGGGATGGGCCATGGAAAATCTTTGGGCAGTTTCGATGGGCCGCCAATTTTTTTGTACGTCCACGGTTGGGCCACCAAACAAAAACCCATGCATGTCTACTTCAAAAAATAAAGATATTAATAATAAAAGTAAACAAAACTATCCAAATTATCAAATGAAAATTATGCTATTGAAGCCAGTACTTTGTTTATACAACAACAACAACAACAACAACAACAAGAAGTGGTCGAATCACAGCAAATACAACCATGCAACCTGGAGAGCAGCTCAGTATCAATGTGTTGGTCAAGCTTGGTGGAATTGTGTGTGTCAATACAGTGCCGTGTATATTTACAATGTTCATACCTGCAAGTTTTTTTATTATAAAAGTGTATTTTCCCAATTTAGATTGGGTGGGTCATGAAAATTTTTTTGTAAGATTAGATGGGCTTTGAAATTTTTATCTACATCCTAAGATGGGTCACCGAACGTATTGACAAAATTTGTTTACCTCCAGCCCACCCTAGCAGTTACTTTATGACCAGTCCCTAACGGCTGTCGTAGCCTGTAAATTGTAGATAAAGAAATTCTGCATTCAGTTGATGTGGCGACGTTACACCAAAGATTCGTCTCCATAGTTGATGTGGTGACGTTACACCAAAAATTCGTCTGCATGAAAAGTTAGGGTTATGTGCAGGGTTATGTTCAGAAGCTCGGTGTGACGTCACTACATGACCTGGGTGCAGGATAAGCTCATCCATACAGTAGATATGATCATTGTACAAATATGGTCATTTTTGCAATTGTATAATACTTACACTCCAAGCTGAGCATGCTTGCTAACTTTTAGATCTTGACCACTGGGATTCAAAAGATCATGCAGAATATCGTTGTAAACCTAAGAATTAAACGGAATGTTTTCAGATTGAGATTGGCCCGATGACGTACTCGACCAGATCATTGCGGGTATGCCCAAATTAGATCAATCTAAAACACGGAATAATGCATATCAACTGAAGAAATAAAGTAGATTACAGGTAAACTACGTCAAGCATTCCTCTTTCGACTTCCTAAATTGATTGCAATTTTTCTCAATTACATGCATTGCAATTTAAAAAAACTCCCTTGCAAATCACTCGAAGAAATTTGCAGTGTTGCTAAAAGCTGATTAAATTTTCCTCAGTTCCCGTTAGAAGTTCTTAACTTCCTGTACTGTTCTGCGCGTTGCAATTGGCTAACAAAACTGAGGATGAACGGTCGCAGATAAAGCAATGTCTATTCTCATGACAAAGTTCAATGTTTTTACCGACAAAGTTCAATGTTTGTGACGACATTTGTTTCAATTCGACGACATGGTTTCAATTGTTTGATCAGATTAAAACCTGTCAAGTGCTCTGGACAAACATTGAACTTTGTCGGTAAAAACTTTGTGTAAAGGTCACGCGAATAGGCAATGCTTTTATGAGCGACCGTTCATCCTTACTTGCAAGCGACGGTAATCCACCAATGACAACCCTCAGAACAGAACAGGAAGTCGGAAATTAAAACAGGAAGTTAGGAAAATTTAAAACGATTTTTTTTGCATTGGAATATTGCAACAGCCGAGAGTTTTTAAAATTTGCAAAGCCAATGAGGAAAATTCAAAATGACTTAGGAATTCAAAAGAGGAACGCTTCACGTAGTTTACCTGTAAAACTACAGATGTTACATATTTCGTATACAGTGAATTAATTGTTGTGAACTTTACATCCCTTTTTACTACGACTTGTAGATCTTAAAACCTGTATACCTTCGTAGCCTGTGTAAGCTAGTACCCTCGCGGTACCGTGCGAAATAAAAATGACGTCATTTGAAAGGACTTAATGCGAAAGTCTACACTTACCATAGTTCAAGTTGAGGAGAATGGGCACTTTTACTTAGTTTTATGTTTGCTTTTCCAAACAATTATTAAATATCTTGCTAAAATAACTTATTGTTTTGCAAATGAAGAAAAACACTGCAAAATCGTTAAATAGTTGTGTTGCGTGACTGAAATATATATGTTGAATATACATGTTGAATATACAATGTAGATTGTAATGTTAGCTCGGCAAGCTGGACGAAAAACGTCATCTGAACACAAGGAAATATTTGTCCCACTAGGCGAGACATCCCAGTAAGCGGGATCATGCGATCAGGTCATTATGTAACGCCAGCTATAAAACGTCAAGGTGCTCCACTCTTGTTCATACAGTCCCGTTTGAGAAGCAAGCGGCAAATGGCCGCCCTCTCACTCCAAAAATCGGTTTAGACTTTAGTCGTGCGCCGTAACCGTGAGCCAAGTCGTTGAACAGCTTGGCTTCCAAGTTGTTGAACAGCTTAGCTTAGGACGCTGATCAATATTTCCATTACCAAATTCAGCTGAGCATGAATGCGAGCACTGAGAAGTATAGAATACAATATTATTTGCTCTATCTTTATGGTGTTGAGCACTCTCTAACATTTTGTAAAAACACACTTACGAAAGATTCTTCTCAAGTTACATAATTTATCCTACCTCAGCATACGAGACTGTGACAAAGAACTGGACATTTGAAGAAGATTCCTCGATCAGTCTGAACAACTCTTTACACATCTAAAGGTAAATTGATTTCGTTATTAAAAGTCACAAATATGGTCGTCCATCGTCACGTGCGCATGTATTTTTGCCCATCTTACCATGTAATAGCAATGTTTTAGGAAAGTTATAGCAATGCGTGACTTGACCAATTGGGTAATTACTTAAAAGTTACTATACAGGGTGTATCATAAAAATGTACACCCTTTCAAATTCAAATTGACCGTAACCTATTGTAGTAATTTGACAGCCGTATAATTTCTCGAATTAATGAATGCGTGAAAACACAAGGTCTTCTGCACATGGGAATTTAGGATAACTTCTATTTATATGAACAAATACACAACTCAAAGAAAAATGTTTAAATTAAGCATTGTTCAAGCCTGCATAAGATATAAAATAGCTTACTGCAGAGCAACGAATATTTAAAAGGTTATGGCTAATTGGGTCATTCCAGAAAACATCCATACCACCCCCACGGAGGAAATAGGAAGTTAACCCCCCTACCCCCTTCGGATGTCCTAACACATTTACTATTATCAGAAACAATTTTTTCTCCCCTCCCCCTCCGGACGGCAGAAATTTCCTCCGTGGGGGGAGTATGGATCTTTTCTGGAACGACCATTTGAATTTGAAAGGGTGTACATTTTTTTGATACACCCTGTATTATGCATGGCATTCAGGGCGATTAGTGATTAAATGTACCCGAAAGCCGAGCGAGGTTTACTAAGCCTGGTTCACTCTAGCTATTCTGTCGGCGATTTTCACCTCCTGGCAAATGTGATCGAATGAATGACATGTAAAAGACTTGGGCCTGTTTCAAACCTCGCGCTTCTCATGTGCCCGAACGCATTAGAAACAATAATTAGCCGAATTCATATTAGGGACGGGAAACTCGTCTTAGACGGGAAACTCGTCTGCGAAAACCCGTCTGAGTATGAATTTAGGGACGGGTAAATTCGAATTTAAGACGAGTTTCCCGTCTAGACGAGATTCCCGTCTAACTTTCCCGTCTGTTTAGACGGGTAAGTTAGACGGGAAAGTTCGGACGGGAAACTCGTCTGCGCCCGGATTCATATTAGACGAGTTTCCCGTCTGAGACGAGTTTCCCGTCTAAGACGAGTTTCCCGTCTCTAATATGAATTCGGCTAATGAGGCATTTCAGCTGATTATCTGTTGTTTTTAATGCGTTCGGCACATGAGAAGCGCGACGTTTGAAACAGGCCTAAGAATTGTTTACTGAAGTAAAGACTTAGTCTTAAGTAAGTAAGTCTTCTTTTTTTCTGAAGAAAAGCGACTCTATACTTTTGTGTGCACTCATTTGCATCCGTCAGAAACACAAAATTCGCCGACAAAGTTGCTAGTGCATGGGAACCAGATTTAAACCTCTCGAGGCTTGAGGGACATTAAGACATTTCATCACTAATCGACCTGAATGCCATGCTATCACTTTGTAATATCATATAGTTACAGAGACAATAAAACGGTTTCATTCCATTGAATAAGTTGAAACGAAAAGGCGCATTTGCTTTTTGATACCAATGCATGACTATTAATTGGGATGTTTGTTAATAAATAATGACGTTACAGTTGATTTTTCATGTCTGTTAAATATTTAATTGAACATCAATACAGTATAAGAGGTTATTTCGCGAAATTTACACACGTGAAATTAAGTACCCTAATCAAAATTTTGAATCATAAAATTCTTGATAAATATGATCGACATAAATAACAAATCATTTAATAATAGTCTGCGTATTAAGCACAGTTTACATTCTGTCTTGTTACCGGCAATAAAGACGAGTAAAATGATGAGTAAAAACATTGCAGACTACGTAATGCAGACAGTATGTACCTAAGTATGTTGACAGAAAATAAAATGTTGTTCAGAAAGCTTTCGCGAAATTTAATGCCCTTAATCGCCTACCAAAATCGCAAAAAAATAGTCTCGCGAAATATTGCCGCGAAAAAATCGCGGAATTAAGTACGCGCGAAATTAAGTACGAATAAGGCGACATAGATAATGAGTTAGATTGCATGACTATGGTAATAGCAGCGGATTTCAATTTTGCATATATATCAAACCTTCAGGATGATGATGCACCGGTGTCACAGGAATTTCGACCCCCCCCCCACCCAGGAGATTCGCCCCCTTTCAAAAGGGGGGCGATATTCCTAGGGGGGGATATTCCTAGGGTAATCGCCCCGGGGGCGAATATCCTAGGAATATCGCCCCCCCCCCCTAGGAAATTCGCTCCACCCCTATAAATTTTGAATTTTTGATCTAAAAACAAAACGATTGCAAGTTGAAAAGAGCGTTGAAAATGTATTTATTTATTTATTTATTACAATAGGGAGACAAAATTACATAGACATTTTAGGCTTCTTATAGCAGCTGGTGGTGCGCATAGTCGGCAGAATCACGCATTCTGGGTCTTGAATGGGTATGACACGTTGTACATACTAAGACCGTCTATTTAGTTTATATTTTGAAATTCGATCAATTCCATCATGTTTGTCAATACAATGATAATGTGTTTCAGCGTTCACAACACAGCCATAGGAAAATAACAACACGCTGAGGCGAAGGCAACCAAGTTGGCAAATATGTTACTGACTACTGTTAATAATAATGAAACTAAACGTATTTCTTCTATAAACACGACAGTAAATTTATAGCTTATCCTTAGCTGATGTGGTGGTATAGTAGCTACTAAATATACCATAAATACGATCTATATATAAGAATTACCTAACCAATTCAATTATTTTCAATGAATGTCAACGAATAATTTTGTGAATACTGCATCGGCAGAGACAAGTAGATTTTTAGTGCTCTTTATAATGAAATTAAACGGTTTGGTTATAAAAAAACATATAGTTTATGCATGTGTCTGTTAAAAAAAAAGTTTTGACAATACCAATAATTACAATAACCACCACGGTGATTACTTTTTAACAATGAGTTTAAGGATTAACATGAAAATAAAAAATATGCATGGTGTGCTGTGAAGCGTCATAAGTCCTATTGATCTACTGTAAGCCCTTTCGATATATGTAATTGTAAATTTGTATTCTTGACATTTTTGAATTGCTACTGATTTCAAATGACTAAAGCCATGTAATAATTATCCCATGCAACTGTTAGGAAGGGCGAAATTTTTAACGGAGGACGAAAATCCTAAAGGAAAGGTGAAGTTTCTAAAGGGGGGCGAATTTCCTAAAGGGAGCGAATCCACCAAAGGGGGCGAATTTCCTAGGAATTTCGCCCTCTGGGATAGCGATCTCTTCGAGCGATAATTTTGCCCCTGGCCTGTGACATCTGAGTGCCGGATTCTGCCGCAGCTCCGGCGTTTTTTGGTCAGCCGGAGCCAGGCGTAGTCTGTGTTTCAGTCCACTGCTTTCACCCTGCTCCGGCTGGAAAGTCAGAATGACAGGAAATGTGACAATTTCAAAGAATTAGCGTTGGTTACAACAACTAATGGTTACAGTGAGTTTGTTGAAAGTATACATAATCTGAAGTCATATCTGTTGTGTCAAGCGTAAATGGCCAAACTGCAATACGTGATCTATCTTATCACAGGAAAATTAGTTATAATTCAATCGCAAGCATCGTGCTTTGATACGCTGAATCACGTCACCTTACTTTACGCTGCATGTACGTTCAGTCTGTTGTATTCATGTCTTGTAAAAGTAACGAAATATCTATTATTATTTAGCTTTATATACGTTTTGGATAATATATGAATCAGCAACAGCATTCTTTCATATTATTTGCGTGCGAACGATTGCTCGGTGGAGGACGGAGAGTGTTGGCGTCATGCATGCCATTGCACACTGTCAAAATGAATCAAAATTAAAGGCTGTCGCTGAGTTCCATAGATATTTTCTACTGGTCAGGCGTTCTTCGTCCTAGCTAAATCACTAAAATAGATAAGCTGTTCCTGCTGTGACAACATTTTAAAAATCTCTGGCAATTTGTACTTCCCATTTTATTATTTGTTGTAGAGTACTTTATTCGGTTCTACAAAGTCTAAATGTACATAATTTCTGTCACTGCATTTCTTTCACTCAATTCACCAACAAAAGCCATATGGACAAATTTTATCAGAATATTATCCATTCTCGTCCCCAGAGCTAGTTTCACTCGGTCACTCGCTGAAAATTAGGCTGTGGGTTAGACAACTAAAGGGAGAGATCTGATTGGCTTCTCAGAGAACTGCTATTTCACTGAGCAGTTTTCGCTAGGCAAAATTATTCTATCAACATATGTCAAGGCAAATACTTCGTTTCTTCGTAATACTTCACTTTGAAAACTGTTACGGGTGCTAAAGTGGCCCAATTCAAGAGCATGCGCTTTAGAAGCTACTGCAAGTTTTCTTGCACTTCCGGTTCCGTGTGTCCCAGGGCCTAGGGAGGACGCGCGTGGCCGAGAGGCCCTGGGACGAGGATGAATATTATCCGTCATTATCCGGTTTTAGTATAAATTCAGTATTGAAAAATGCCTTTCAAGCGTTCTGGTTGGCTCCCTCAGCAGTAACTCTGAAGCAATACTTACTGCTCAGACTGCTCTGAGCAGTAACTATTGCTTTCAAAACAAAATGGCTACTGAAAATCCGCTTGCAAACAAATCATCGAAGAAAAAATTGAAGAAATTAAAGCACATACAACATACTATTCCTCTAAAATCAAAAGGAGCAACAATATACAGGGTGCGATAATTCGCGTACCAGCGTACCAGAGGTACGCCAAAATTACGGTCTGGTACTTCTTTGTTTTTAGCCGAGTACCACGTAGGTACACGAGAATTTGCTATTCTCGTACTTACATTTTCCTTCTAGCAATAACTAGCAAACCTTCCAAGGTATTCAAAACCGTCAATATATAACTTTAGCTGCTATATCCTATATTGACTAAATGAGCGATGGCATTCGAGTCGCAACAACGCTTTGAAAATTGTTATGTTATGTCGTACAAATACCATTAATTAAAGATTTATTTCTACAAAATTGTCCATAGTTTTTGCTTTTAGGCCAGTAAACCATTCAATGTGATCGAAACATTTTTGGCTGTTGGAAATCTTAAGTTTTATTTCCTGTTATTGGCAATCCAATTAAAATGTTTATCATGAACCAGCCAAATGAATAAATGTGGAGCATTTAGTTTTATGTGTAATATATTGCGTACTAGCTAGTAAACGTATTTATTAAATATATAAAATTCATTAATTTTTGCTCGTAAGTAGCATCAGGTACACCTTGTCTCTTGAGTTTATACCAGCTCAAGTATGCGGCAAATATTGTTGGAGTACCAGTCAGGTACGGCTAAAAATATTGAATTATCGCACCCTGATATATGGTGTTAACTTATTTCCGAAAGACAAAAGCACCTTTTAGATGCCTAAAACAATTTATTTGGCAATTCAAAACAGGAAAATAACAGAATCGGGCAACAACGTTCCAACAACGTTTTTTTTACAATTTACTTTTCAATACTGAATTTACACTAAAACAATTAGTCACCTCAGGTTCGGTGATTACGAGACTATATTCACTAGTGAATATAGGCTTGTAATCACCTCACCTTCGGTGACTAATTGTTAAATAGAGTTTATACCCTGAGTTGTAACTAACGCAGCCGGAGCCGGAGATTTGAGCGGTAAAACAGTTGGAGCTGAAAAACCGGAGTTTGCACAGCACCACGATGGACATCTCAGCTCTTCTACGTACATCTCAATTCCAAAGCAGAATTCTCCTCGCTGGTTTGTCATGCATGCCTTCTCTGGCTTCTCACATGCCCAGCTATAATACAGGCTGTTTTCGTCTTATGATATATTGCAGGAATAAATAGTTTATGAAATCTCTTTTGTAGTTTTGTATAGTCTAAATTTGTTCATTTCTAAAATTTGCACAAATCTAAGATTCCTAACTTGCACATTTTGTATATTTCCCGAATAACTTACCAAAGGAACTAATCCTACTTCATCATGACCACCAGCAAAGGTAAATTCTTTTCCAGAATATTTCTGAAAAACAAGGCAACGAAGACCTTAATTCCAATATTCTGCACATAATTAATATAAACTATTAAAAGTTAAATTGTAAGCAGACTATAAAATAGCTTTATATAAGAAAGCGATTCTGAATAACCTGTCCATAAATTACTAAAGTGGAATTGATTCCGTTGATGACATTCGTGACTGCTGATGTTCCAATATCTTTAAAGATTTGTTCCTTGACAAAAACAAAAATATGTAGTTATTATAAGTAATAGCATGGCATTCAGGGCGATTGGTGATTAAATGTACCCGAAAGCCGAGAGAGGTTTAGTAAAAGCCCCGAGGCGAGCAGCGCCGAGAGACTTTTACTAAACCTCTCGAGGCTTGAGGGACATTTCATCACCAATCGCCCTGAATGCCGCGCTATCACTTTGTAATATCATAGCTATCGAGACAATAAAACGGTTTCATTCAATTGAATAAGTTGAAATGAAAAGGCGCGTTAACTTTGCTTTTTAATACTATATAATCATATTGGGATGTTCGTTAATGAGGTTAACCACTGGAAAGAACACCTCTAAATGATTATTTAGGTACACAAAATTTGGAAAACATGGTAAAAGTACTCAGCTTTAATTTACAGATTGCAAAAATTACAGTAACTGTACTATGAAACGTATAGAGTTTGGAAGTTTTGGGGATGTGCATCCCAAATCCATTACACTGTATTTTTTATTCATTCAAGTAATTTTCTAGCTTCTTATTCACAATGTCTTTTTGTCAACATGTGGTCAATATATATATAGCATATATGTTAGGTGGTAATTGTGAGTGGTTGAGTTCATTAGTATGATATAGAACATAAGTTGCTTGAAAAGCGGGAAATCAAAACTCATCCTGCATTCACTTATACAGGGTGTATCAAAAAAAAGAGACCTTTATAAATCAAGCATATTGTTAAAATTTGAACCGTGATGCGTGAAATAATGATGGAGTGCATATATTAGAAAAAGGAGACCTTTAGAAATCAACCATTGTTATAATTTGAATCCTGGAGCACTTTGCTAAGCCCACGAGTGCGTAACATGCGATCTACGTACAGTATGCATGGCAATTTTTCCCATTTTTTCTCTTTTGTTTAAACGTTATTTCAATTTCTAAAGGTCTCCTTTTTCTAATATATGCACCCTATCAGTATTTCACGCACTACAGTTCAGCATATATGCAATTGAAAAGGCATTCAAATTTTAACAATATGCTTGATTTCTAAAGGTCTCCTTTTTTTTGATACACCCTTTTAGCCGGCTTAACCATAGTTATAGGCAAAAAAATCTATATGTTCTTAATGTGACCTTATACTACGAATTAGATGGTTAAGTGCAAATAAAAGTTCCAGCAGTTGTCCTTACATTCTTAACATCCCAAAAGTAATTGTTGTCAAAAGTGAAAACATGTTCCTATATAAGAAATGAGAAAGTATTGATGGTCTTAGACTAGCACAAAGTGTGAAATTCACAACAAATTGCATTTAATATGCTCTTCTTGATGATGTTTACCTTAGTTCCTGCAGTATTTCCAGGATTGTGCACTATTACTTTTTCTCCATTTATTTTTATCACTCTTGTAGAGGCTTTCGCCTTTTCACTCTCTGGAAAATCAAGCAAAGGTTTTTGAACATCACAAAATTTAATGTCCTAACAGTCTAAAGTCAGGAAAGGACAGTCCTCGAAAAAAGTCAAAACAATGTCGACTTAAATCTGACCCAGGTCGGCACCTCTCGGCATTTTTTACCTCCTGCATTGTAATTTCGAAGCATCAGTAATCACCAGTAACAAAATCCAAATTTCGTGTTTTCCCACGACTGTATTGGACCACTAAGTCCAACACCGCGGAAAAACGTCTGCGCATGCGTCAACCTTACCTGTAATAGTATTGCGAACTTGATGAGAAGCTGTTCCGAACGTTTCCGAAGGCTCAAAATGGCGGTAAAAAGGAGTGACTTCATTGTGCGTCTTTACAGCCAGATTTCAAGCGCAAAAATAAACATGTCATTCTAAAAACTAGAAATAAATACAGCCAGAAGGTTCAAGAAATTGTATTGTACAAGAACATGAACTAAAGGTGATTGTTGACAAATTTATCGTCTGAAACATTTTGTTTATCAACTAAGCAATGACAATTTCCGAATTTTCGTTTGAGATACATTTCTTTAAAAAAAACTGTGTCGCCAAATATAAAAAATTTGCGTGTTCACAATAATTAAACTTTAGGATTTATTCTACAATTTGAGTGGGTTAAGAAGCTTAACTTTTCGAGAGTTTTCTTAACTTTTTAGTTTGAATTTTTGTTTTGAATAATTTTGCAAAAATTTTCGAAGTCGTGTCCGTTAAAATCAACATTTTTTTACATGAATTATATTTCATTCCATACTTTAAATGCCAGGACGCTTTCAATTAATGTCTAGTCTACCCATTTGCTATATTTTCTCGTTTGTTTTACTAATTTTTGACCAATTAATAAGCATGTTTTTGTTTTAGAAATTGATATTCAAATTCCCCGCCATATTTTCATAATTTGGTGCATGCGCAGACGTTTTTCCGCGGTGTTACTAAGTCCTGCATTACATTTCTTGGGATTTTGGGCTTACTTTTAAGGTTACAGAACACCTTTGAGTGTTATTTTATCTAAATTTTTTTATTGGTTTCCATGAAAGCATTAGACTGGTTGTACTATCTGACCAAGTTTGAACGAAAAATGTTGAAAACTCGCAGAGTTATTTAATAAAATAGATTTCGCTGTAATAAGAAAAACATTGAAAATGTAATATTCAAATTCTATTTTCTCCCGAAGAATTTTACGGCAATTACTGATTTTCAAACGAGTTGTTCTCCTACGGGTTTTAACGAATTTTTCTCAAATTTTCACAGGACATAGCTACAGACGTCAGTTTCAAAATTGTGTTCGGCTTTTTTCTAATTTTGGAAATTTTAATAATAACGAGCAATTCACTCAAACGATTCAGAAATATATTGCAGTCGTCAAAGAAATTGCCATATCAGCGGAATGACGAAATAAACAAACATTTCCGAACACTATTTTTTAGAACAACTATTTTACTGTATAAAAATTATATTTTCATAAATATATCTTAAAACCAGCAGGCGTAAAGGTACCGCGATTTAAGATTTTCCTGAATAATTCTTATATTATTTCATTGTTTGTCAATTTTACAACTTTATCATATTTTGCATGCACTGGAGAACATTTGGTGAAAATTTGATGAAAATCGGACTGATATTGAGCGCGCAGTAGCGATTTTCCTCAAAACGCCCAAAAGGGTGTACTGTAACATGGAAAAGGCTTCAGAAGAACTTAAGAGCAAAGTGAGAACATTAAAATTTCGTATGAGTAAGACGAATGACGTCATTGCTAAACATGATAAAGAGGCACTGGAGAGACAACGCCTATCAGTTACAACCATATCCACAATGGTCAACACTTCGAAAGAGAACATCGAAGAGGCAATGTTTGCTAAAGGGGATTCAGAAGAAAAGGTGAAGGAATGGGCTGCTGAAACAAAAACCGTATACTAGCTCAAGCTGACCAGTGTGTCCGAAAAATTACAAATGAGTTAAAGGAGATAGAGCTTGCACCACAAGACGCTATCACATCGCAAGAGCAGTAAAGAAAGCTTGAGTTTGAAAACTGTTGACTGAACAAAAGTTAAGACAAGAACAGGAAGCAGCAAAGGAGAAGATGCGATTAGACCTGGAATATCAAAAGCGGCTTAAAGATGTCCAACAAAATTCTTCAAGTCCATCCGTTATGACAACAAAAGCATTTGGCTGTGCTAAAATTGATTATATCTGAATTTGATGGACCACCTCAGGACTGGATCAGGTTTTGGGGACAGTTTGAAGCGCAAATTGATAAGTCAAGTGTTGATGCAGTCACCAAGTTTTCCCACTTAAAAAGAGTTGGTCGAAGTCAACTGCCTTTCACCGAGGAGGGCTATAACAAAGCAAAGGGTTTATTAGCAAAGCGATACGGCCAAACAAGTGAAGTAGTCGGAGCTTATATTCGAAGCATACTTGAATTGCCCAGCAATTGAACACCGAGCAATTAACTGTGACACAGGAAGAAGATATTAGCTGAGAAACACTTGTTTCAAAAAACGTGTTTCAACTGTACCGGTGCAAAACACAGGGCTGCAGAGTGCAAGAGCAAGGGCAAATGTCAGGTCTGCCAAAGAAAACACCATACGTCAATATGTGACAAGAATCAAAAGCCTCGTGAGCCTGTTATACACCCGGTAGTTGTCGTGCGTATAAATGGTTACAAATTCCGTGCTTTGCATGATAGTGGTGCAAGCCATTCGTATGCATCTTCTACAGCCATCAAGCTGACCCGTGCCAATCTAAAGTCTACTGGTCTTCGACAGATCGCGATGTTAACTGGACTGACTACAAGAACAATGCAAGTGTATGAAGTCAAAATGCACTCTTTATCTGGCGACTTCGACCTTGATGTGAACGTTACTAAAATAGAGAAGGAGTTGTTATCGTTGGAGAATCCCCATTATAAAGAAATTCTACAAACTGGTATTCTCACCTACAAGGAATTCATATGGACGATGATGACGAGACTAAGAGCTGTTGCCAATCCACCTTATCCTTGGAGCAAACGACTATGCCAAGATACGTACAAGTGAAAGTTTACGAGTTGGTCCTTGCGGGGAGCCGGTTGCTGACTATTCCAAATTTGGCTGGTCCATTATGTCACCGGGAGCAGATCAAGAAGCATCACTTGGTTCCCTTGCAGTCAATTCTACTACAGACTATGACAATTTTTGTGCATTGGACATTCTTGGTCTAGCTGACACAACAGGACCGGAGAGCAATGTTTTGGGTGAATTCAAGGAGCAGCTTACTAGGTCCGAAGAATGGTGGTACGAAACCACTCTACCGTGGAAACCAAATCACCAACTTTTGTTGAGTAATCGTGTTGGTACTTGGTAGTCTACAACGATTAAATTTTCTTGTACGGAAACTGAAGCGAACGAACATGTTAGCTGATTATGATGCTATTATTCAAGAACAAGTTGACCAAGGAGTTGTGGAAAAGGTGCCAAACGAAGCTGTTGGAAAAGAATTTTACCTTCCACATCGTGCGGTAGTGAGAGAAAACACTGAAACGACTAAGACCAGGATTGTTTATGATGCATCTGCACGTGAACGCGACAACACACCGTCACTTAATGATTGTTTACTAACTGGTCCACCCTTACAGAACCAACTTTGGAGTGTTCTTGTTCGAAATCGATTTCACCTGGTGGTAGTTGCAGGGGATGTACAAAAGGCATTCTCCACGTTCGAGTGTGTGAAGCTGATCGGGACGTATTGCGCTTTCATTGGATAAAGGATCTGCATTTAACCGATACTGAAGTGCTTCGATTCACAAGAGTTGTGTTCGGTCTTGCACCTTCACACTTTCTGCTAAACGGAGTGATACAGCAGCATTTAGAAACTCTCGAGTCTCGTTATCCAGACAGTGTACCAGAAATAAGAAAGAGTATGTATGTTGATGACCTTATATCAGGTGCACCCACCACGGAGGACGCCAAGGAGTTGAAGTGTGATGCAATTAAAATCTATGATGATGCGAAGTTTAAATTACACAAGTGGCATTGAAATGTTTCCGAACTTGAATTGGACAGTGTTGAGAGCGAGCCTATCTTTGCCAAACAATAGCTCGAGGGGAATTTAACTACAGCGGACAGTAAGCTATTAGGTCTTACGTGGGACAGAGTTGCTGATTCATTGAGTGTTGTCTAACTATCCCAGCAGTGGTATTCGAAGCGAGGTATTCTAGCGTATTTGGCCAAAGTGTACGACCCGTTGGGGTTGGTGTCTCCAGTATTGGTGGAGGGAAAATTGATGTATCGTGATATTTGCGAAGCCAAGATTCGATGGGGATGCGCCTATCCCAGATGCCTTGCTCAGGCGGTGGCAAAAGTGGGAGCAAGCATTACCTTGTATTGTAACTTTTGCACGGAGCATACCTCTGTACCACGAGCCTGTGTGCGAGAAGTGAAATTGCATTCTTTTGGTGATGCCAGCAAGAATGGTGTCTGTGCTGCTGTGTATGTTGTAGCGATGCAAGATTCCGGTGTTGTTCAAGGATTGGTCGCTGCCAGATCACGACTTGCAAAAACAAACCTCACTGTACCAAGGCTGGAGCTAGTGGCTGCACACATAACTGTAAATCGAGCTGTGAATATGAGAAATGCATTACAAGGATTCAAGATTGCAGAGGATATTCAGTGCTGGTCAGATAGCACAGTCATACTCCATTGGTTGAATGATAATGGTGAATATCGGCAATTCGTTGCAATCGTGTGAACAAAATTAACAGTCATCAAAACGTGTTGTGGTGTCATGTCCCAACATCTCACAACCCTGCGGACCAGGGGAGCCGTGGTAGTAGTGTTACAAATGCGGAGTTATGGCTCAAAGATTCAAGTACATGGCCGCCTCAAATGGTGGCGAAAGCGTGTGAAATTAGTGATGCAGAGAGGAAGATTCAACGAGGGAAGTACATGTAATTACCTTGACACCCTCCTCAGCAAGTTCCGCTTGCGCAAAGCCTTGAGGATATTTGGGCGGATCTCACGGTTCATCCATAATGCTCGAAATCCTTCTAAGAAGATCTACGGAGCGCTGAAAACAGTTGAAGTCTAAGTCTTATTCACAAGAGATGTTTTGGGTGAGACAGAAACTCCACCACCAGGTCTATTGCCTAAAAAGAGAACGGAACGTTCTACCTCATTTGTTGTTATCGAAGTCGACTTTGCGGGACCTGTGAAGTATCGCTACAAAGGGAAAGATCGAAAGTCGTACATACCTGTAGTACTGTATTCGTGTAGTTTAACTCGGGCAATATTTTTGGACTTGTTACCTAGTCTTGAGACGAGAGTTTATTGATTGCAATGAGAGGGAGACCTTCATTAATTTACTTGGATAATGGATGTACGTTTGTCGCAGCGGCAAAGTGGTTAAAGTCGGTTCGGTCTCAAAGACGAAGAGCTGAATGATTTCCTTCGAAACTATACCATATCGTGGATGTTTAATCTTAGCAGGGCCCCCTGG
>CACRXK020003227.1:0-16158 GCA_902702795.2 Paramuricea clavata | reverse complement strand
GGGGTGGACAGTTTGAAAGATTTATCGGATTAATGAAAGCAGCAAAACTCTAATTTTTAATAATTTTTAATAATTTTTAATTGTAAGTATAATACGCAATTCAGCTCATGGCTGCAATGTATTTACCATTTCTAAATAAAGTATAAAGTTATAAGACTGTTGGAGGCGGAGTGCTTACTTGGGACGAACTGAGCGAAATTCTCTTCGATCTTGAGATCGCAATGAATAACAGACCACTCTGTTACATATCTAATGGAAGAAGACGTGCAATTGCTAACGCTTACACCGTATTCAATGTTATTTCTAAATCCAAATTACCCACCAGAATTGAAGGCGTACCACCAAGAAGATACGCGTCTGTCCTGCATTTTACGTTGCAGCAAGATGTACACGCAGCAGTACAGGGAAACGAAGACAGTTAGTTGTAAGGAAATGTAGAACTACCACTTTCCAAAATAGTTACTTTGTTAGAGTAGCCAAATTGTGGAATATTCTACCACTCGAACTAACATTAGAAGAAGAGACATTCCAAGGTTTTAAAAGTAAACTGAACAAGTATTATAGGGACGCCCTAAGAACTGTTTATAACATTGATGACTGCAGAACTTGGAAGTCAATATGTATGGAACTGCACGCTTGTTGCACAACAAGATTCATTGTTGTTTTTAACATTTTTACATCTCTAACATTTTAATAATATAATAGATATGTGTATGTGATAGTTTGTAACTTGTATCAGTATGTATTGTAACTTCTATTTTAGTTGGGGGTACAGTAATTGGGGTAACCTGTTGTACCTTTTCCATTTTTACCTCTATAAAGGTTTAATAAAGTGATTTAAACATTAAACATACAACCTATATGACGACCTCAAAATGTACTACACTATTTAATGTCAATCCGAAGGCAAAACTCAGAATATTATAATTTTTGTGTGTATGTGTTATGATACAAGTTTTTGCTGTGATGCTTTTCTGTTGCTTTTAGTTTCCATTTCCAGTTTTATTTTGTTCAACAGTATTATAATAAATGAATAAAGTTCAAAATGTTGTTGTTTACATTTGCTATTTTTAATGATTTTGTGAAAAGGGGATAAGTCAATCAGAAGCCTGCATTCCCTTTTAAACGCTACCACCAAGGAAACATATAGTTCCGTGCAGGCCCTCCTTTCTTCACGACGTCCATAACCCAGGAGGGCCTGCTGTCAGGCTAGAGGGATTGGGAAACTAACCCCTTTATTCCCTTATTTCGGCCATCCTAGTATATGTTAACGATTAGCGGTCAAGAAGTAGATGTTTCCCAATTTTTTCTTCCAGACATCACTCCCTCAAGGGCCTTGGAGTGAGAGAGTTACCAATATGATGACCTAATTTCCATGACTTATGGCACTTCTGACGTCCATTTAGTGTGTAGGCAACTAAGGGATGACGGAGCATCAACATTTTGGCTAGACTGCAGTTTAGCAGACACCAGTCTGCTGCCTACAATAGTCATGCAGATGGCAGGCTTGCCTTATGCAAGTGTTGGTGGCAAACTGGAAAAATCCCTGATATAATTAGGGTTATATGAGGTGGAGGTGTGTCAGGTTCGGGGTTAGTGTCAGAGTTGGGGTTATTTCCTGTCATTCTCTCTATATTTATATGCTAGTAACAGACATTCAGACTGTCCAGGATGTCCTAAATCAGTGAATTACTGAATATATTTTTAGTTTAAAAGGCCCATTTCCACAATACAACTAATCATGAACTATTGTTTATCAGCTTATCATGGCAAAATTTAAAATGTGATATCTATAGTATTACACACATTTATTCAAGTACTTGTGTATCAGTCAATTCCAGCAGTGCCCATCCCTAGGGGTGCACTGGAACTCGGTTCCGGCCGGTTACTTCCGGCCAAAACTCAGATATTTTAGAGTTCCGGTTCCGGCCGGAACTAATAAAAAAAGCATGGCCGGAACCAGAACTCTGTCGTTTTCAGAGAGATAGAATATCAAACGTTTTTGTGTCTAACAAAAGGTCAAAGTAGGAAGAAATTTGGAATACGCAAGGGAAATGTACACTATTAACACTTCAATATGACGTTTAACGTTTGTCAATCTTTTTATTCTAACATGTGCGAGCTCTCTCCTTGATGACTTGAAGTGTCTGCCTGTCTGGCAGCGGACAAAGTAACATATGACTATATATGGCTTAATAAATTAGTTCCGGTTCCGGCCGGAACTTTTTTCCAGTTCCAGTTGGATCCGGTTCCGGCCGGAACTTAAAAAACTGGTTCCGGTGCACCCCTACGGCCATCCCCCCTGGCCTTCGCAGCTTTTCCTAATCCCAGGGGTGGGGCTGTTGCCAAAAATGTTTTAGCCTGGGGGTGGGGACTTCAACGTTTTCCATCATAGCGGACTATAACATGGCAGATTTTGCTGGAAAAGATACTAAATTTGTTTGCAAATGGCTTGATACTCATTCTTTGGGATGGCCTTTCAGTACCAATGTTTTTGATCATTGATGAGTAAAATCCTTTGACTACAGTACATGAAATAGTTTTCTCCTTAAATGAACAATGACCTAACACTTTTCTGGTTCGCTATGCATGTAAATGAATATAAAGTCTACGTTTCAATTTCAATTCAATTCAATTCAATTCAAAAAGTTCAAGATGCAAAATGGGTAATGTTTATATCTGCGGCGGGTCCCCCTTTGTTATGAGCAGAACCTATGCGCAGAGCCGACTTTACAGCATCTTTAAGTAAAGATAATATTGAAAGGTTCACATTATTTTCATAGAGATAGCTAGATGTGCTGAAGTTAGGGTTGAGAATTTAAACTGTTGCATTAATATAAAAGCATTTTTATTCTCTTTGTAGAACTTCTATTTTCTACTTTGCTTTTATAGTGTCCATAGAATTATAACATGCAAATCAACTTGTACTAAAAAGTCAATATTACTGCCTGGGGGTATAAACCCAATTCTTTTGCCAAGGGCTGGGGCACAGTTCTTCTTTCCCTGGGGTGGGGAAATGGCTAATACCCCGGGGGCCAGGGTGCATTCCATGCAAAGTCTACGCCGAAGATACGCCAATATTAACTATAGATAGTATTGTAATTTGCCAAACTCACGCCGAAGATCTTCGGCGTGGGCCACTTAAAATGCACCCTGACCCGGGGGGGATGGACCTGCTGGAATTGACTGAACGTAATACGCCAGGACAAGAATCGTATACAATAGTCGTATCGTGTAATAATTGTTACTACGGGATGAATTAATAGCTCTAAAATCGGTGTTTTTATTGGCGAAATGTTGAATGATTAGGTGAAAATCTGTAAATTATTTCTATTATTTTATAACATTCAGTATATATACTCGCCATTAAAGGGACGGCATCGCACAGCTACAGTGATATTCTTCTTGCCGCCAGAGGTCTACATTGAACAGAAAACAACGACTCATTACAACGTACTGAATGTTTTGTTTTAAAACCAAATATTAAAGATAACTCCTTTTTCTTACCATGATTTCTCCAAGTTACGTAGGAATGTTTCAACTTGTCCCATTTCTGATTATCTTTGTTTTTGTTGTTGGCAACCATACTTGTTCTGCGCGCCTGCGAAATGCAGAGCAGCGTAATTGGAATACTTCATGTAAATTTCATGGAACTATTTTTTGTGCGTGTTGGTACTACTCAGGTGAATATTGATGTTACTCTGAGTGTGCATTCACACCGACCAAGCTGAGAAATTTGCCTGACCACGGTGGGAATCGTACCCGCGACCTTTGGGATACTAGTCCAATGCTCTGCCAACTGAGCTACGATGTCAAGTCGGTTCGAGTTTGTGATATTTCGGAACTGACTCACTGAGTCTAGCTCTGTACACGACACCAACACACACAAAAAATGTCGTATCTTAGAATACATTGATATCGAAGGAACTAGAATCAGTTCCGAAATATCACCAACTCGAACCGACTTGACCTGACCTCGTAGCTCAGTTCGCGGGTTCGATTCCCACCGTGGTGAGGCAAACTTTTCAGCTTGCGTGGTGTGGATGCACACTCAGAGTAACATCACAAACTTCATGGAACTAAACTAACTGGCGGTTTTATGCTGTAAGCCGGTTTTCCATGCGGAATTTTTCGCGCTGAGCGGAATTAATAGCAAAGACAAAGAAAATTTCCGCTCCGCGCTAGCAAAATTCCGCCTTTGAAAACCGGCTTACCAGAGCCCATCAGTGCTTTGATGACGTTGGCGCTCACTGCTCACCAACATGCCACGTAAAGAGGGTGGAAAGGGGTAACGGAAAATAAGACACTATTGCTTACTATTTCGCTTTACACCGTAGACTGACGAAGTAATTTTCAATTATACAGTTATATCATGAAGTACAACAGTTTACGAGCAGTTTGTTGGGCAAACAAAGCCAGTCGGGCAATATTCGCTTCACAGTCGGGCAATATTGGCTTATTATAAAAATAAATGGGACAAATTCTGTCAATTTTGTGGGAAATTCTGTCAATTTTGTGGGAAATATGCTATCTAATAGGAATTTTTCGTAATCACTCCTCCCCTCCCCCCGTCGACAACAATTTTGGAAAGTTTCTCCGGAAATTTTTCATTGGCAACGCGGGTACAATCCGAAAAAGTCGGTCAAATTTCTTTCCGCCCCTCTAATTTTTTCCTTCCCGCACGCCCATGCCGTCATCGCTTGTAAATCTTGCAGTGATTTTTTCTGTGCCGCCATCAATAATTTCAGCTGATTTCTCCTGTTAGCGAGAATTTATAGTTTTATGGCAGTAGGCACAAGGTCAATTTTTAAAAAAAGGTTTAATGCAAAGAAATTTTGTAGTTGTAGTTTCTAGATCTACTGACAACTGGCTACCGCAAGCAGCAATATACTACCGTCGGCGGCTGGTTTTACTTTTGTCACTGACGGCATTGCAACCAAATTTAAAGGCCAAGCAGCCTTCAGTCAGGAGATCTTCCGCTAATTACCAGTCAGTCTTGATATTAGGAAACTATTTGTTCCTTGGTAAGTATAGCATTAAAGCTCTTGTTAGAGGAATACTGATCATGTTTAGTAACTCCACAGTACCGGCATAGACGTACGTGGCTGGCGGGGGAATGGCCCCCTCCCCACTCAAAACGTAAGTCAAGCAAAACTTGGGGGAAATACTGAACTTTAAAAAGAAGACATATGCAATATAGTTTTTGAAAATACGAGAATTGTGTAAAAGTAACGAGGAATTTTAACAGAGTAGGAAAATATTTTCGTCGACCTCCCCCCTCCGTCAACAATTATGGTAAGTTTTCAGTAAGTCGGGCACAATGGTCAAGTAAATTTCCTTCCGCCCCCCTAATTTTTTATCTCCCGTACACCCATGCTCCAGACGACGGATCTTCGCTTTTCCTTCGCTGGAAACGTCGAAATTCTACATTTTCATGTCACGCACGCAGTCACGAAATATGATTGGTTAGGAGGTTAGGGATTGGATTAGGTTTTGTGATTGCGTGACATGAAAAGATAACCGAAATTCTCCTTATATTTTTCAGGTAGTTGCACGCCTATACCAGCGAAAGCTTGTTGATCATGTTTGGTCCTTGGTATGTATAGCATTAATCCATTCTATATAGCGGAGGTATTTTGCTCATTACCAAATTGGTTACAATTTCCCCGTTTCTACCGCTCGCTGTTTTGTAACAAAACACTTGACTTGGGCATAGACAATTATCCTGAGTCAAAATCATACGAGTATTGTTACTCGATGTATACGTTTCCGCCGATTACTTTAAAGGCTTTATAGGGAAAGCTTGTTTCAATTTTATTTGGATAACACTAGCAGTTATAAACTTTTCTTTCAAATGATCCAGTAAGAGCAGTCAAAATACGAGACGAGAACCTTCTCACTTTCGCTTTTGTAGTCTGTTGTCATTTAGGGACCGGTCATTAATAATAGGAGGGGGAGGCGGTGGGTGATAAATACCAAATATTGGACTTTTTTAGAGCCGCTTCAATCGCAAGACCTTTATTTTCAAGACGCCCCCACCTTCATCTAGAAAATTTAGGACCCCCCACATTTAATTCGTTACATTATTTGGTGTAAAATAGGTAAATGGGACAAGTACTGGTGTAAGACATTGTGTAACCTAAAAATTAGTGGACCAGTATTCAAAATGGTTGCTATGCTTGTATACTCCGACTTCTATGGTGAACTGCATATACGCAATGAACCGTATGGAAACTACGCCTGATTATAGGAATAAAAAGGGTGAAATATTTTGTGGGATACGATAAAGGCGAGAGATTGAAAATGAGCCGGAAAGAATTAAAAAAATGGGGTCGCCCCTTGTCACATATTTTTCAGTTTGAGCCCGCCCTCAAAATTTGAGTGTTTGTTTTTCCAAATTGGACGAGAGTTCTTGTATTTTGAACTAAAGAACTAACTTATAAATTATATCAACGAATTAATCCAAACTGTTCTCTAAAGCGTTCAAGTAAGAGGCATTGGAATTATTGGTCCAGTGTTGCTACGGTCGGGAAGAAACCTAAACTAAACTAAATAAGTAACTCTATTTAGACTATTTATACAGGCAATGTAAAAAAGTGATGGTAGAGCCGAATTAAAATGCAACCGATGCTCACATTTTTCTATATGAATACTTTTAAGATAACATCGTTCTGTATCAGAAATTTCGTTGCAAGTTGCACCAAAAATTGCCTCGGTGTGACAACCATGGGGTCCTAATTTAACCGCGGTTCGGAATTTGTCCGGCCTCGCATAAAAGAAGTCCAAGTAATATACTAATTTTGCGATCAGATCGAGTTTATATTGATTATTTGATTATTGACATTATTGACACTCCCCTGAAGGGGCTTTTCAGTGACAAAAATCACAAACAAATAAACTTACTGTATTATTGCTACATTTAGTCCTAATTAATTTTATTGAAACACATTACTAGCAAACAAGGACAATTTCACAAAAACTACGACAGGGACATCATCATCATCAACAACGACAACGACAACGAGACAACGACAACGACAACGACAACAACAAGAATGACGATAACACAACAACAGTGACATCGACAACGCTTATTGATTAACTACTGAAAAACAATTACATAATAACTATCCAGGAATTGTTGGGGAAGTTTATGTCTTGGTTTTAACTTAAAGTTTCAAATAGAATTGCACCGATCGCGACTTAAGTCATATGTTGTTCCAAAGAGTGACAGTTCGATAATGGAATGTTCTTTGTCCAGTAGCTGTTTTGTACAATGGAACATCCAGATTTCTTACATTTCGTGTCTCACGAGAGCTCACTTCACCTCTGGTTATGAACTGTGACGACAAGTAGATGCCCGGGGCACATGCAATTGTTCATGCATTTGAAGGCCATGCAGTAGGGCATCACGATAGTAGAGATGCAATTTCACGGGAAGCCACTGTATTTCCTTTAGAATGGGGGTGATGTGGTCAAACTTTCTTGTATTCGTCACTACTCGTGCTGCGAAATTCTGGACTCCTTGAAGATAGGAGTATATATAGCCGTTTTGTTGACTTTTCGTTCTCTTATTTCAGGATACAACTGCGTCTACAATTCTCAAAAGTGAAAATATTAAACATCGTTCCATTGTTCCTGCTCTTCCTAACGCAAACTTCAACCAAACTCCTCATCGACGGCGACATTCAGCCTCCAAAACGTTTGGTCAGTAATTCTGGGGACGTTCGCATAGGCTGTTTCGTTCCCGTTCACGTCAGGGAATCCAACGATACGTTGTGCGAAATCCACCATCCGGGGTTCTCGTACATCCGCTGCTGGGATGGCAGCATAAAATGCTATAAGCTAAATAGTCGGGGAGTCATGTGGAGTGAGGCCATACGATTTTCTGTTTTAGCTTCAAATCAGTTCTTGTTAAATGGTATGTAGCGTCCTGATCAAGATTATCGACTATGACTATACACAATTTATATATTTATACGAAAAGGAAGGACAAACTGCTGTTATCAGAGTGAGAAAATAATGTTAATCCCTTTCCCTGTATGTATTAGTAGTGTTGTATTTAGTGGCGAATAAGTAGAATTTAGAGATGTAGTCTAATTTTCTCGCTCCTAGCTATAAGTGTCATCACTGCATTTCGGTAGTTGACCAATGACCACCAGCTGCTACGCCGTAATGCTGACTGAGACCCATCATGCCCATGCGCAAGTAGTGCTAATTCATTAAACTATCTGCATGTTATCATTACAGGTACAAATATAACCCTAGGTTATGACATCCGGGATTCAGTCAATAACGCCGATGTGGCCCTAGACGCAGCCCTGGATTTCACGACGCTCCGAAAAAGGCCTAAAGCGAGCAACAGTTTACGCGAATGCGAGTGTTTCGAAAACACGACCCAGCCTTATGTGGTCGCGTTAATTGGTGGCGCACGTTCAGAAATCTCTCAACGCGTGAATACTATCGTGGGTGCCTCGTCATTACCACAAATTAGTTACTCGAGTACCAGTGTTTCATTGAGTAATAAGACGAAATACAGGTGCGTATTATACCTGTACAGTATATACGATTCCACAATCCACACAAACATTTAGCTAACAATAGTAATATTATAAAACATCCCCTAAGAGTAGTGGTTGGTACCTTTTTAATTTGACATTAATCCTCCTAAATCCTAAATACTTTTTTGACACAAAATGGTGTTTCATTGCATGAGTTCAGTTTGCCAATCCAATAACATTAACTGGTAAGGACAGAATGTCACGCGCTCGAGTGGGGAGCACTTGTGATCAACTAAAGCTGGCAGGAGGAAATTTGCAATCTCATCTTCTAATGGTTGAAATGAGTTTGTAATTTGTTTCTTTCTAGTCATGCACTTATATATTTTTGAGATCCCTATTTAGATAATCGGTAAGTTCAGCATCGAATCGGTAAGTTATGCAGGACGAGAAAATTTCAGTAGAGTAAAAACCCGCATAAAACAACCACTATTTTTTATGTCAGGCTGATGTGATTCTTATCTTTTTCTTATATAATCGATCGACACTAGTTTTGGCAAATTTATGAGGAAAAAAATTTCATACGAAAAAAATTAAGCTACTGGTTCTTTTATGCAGGTTTTTACTGTATCATTTTTAATTCACATAATCGTAATTATCATTATCGAGATAATCATATGATCATCATATTTAGAATTGATCCTCGTTATTGCGGATATATCTGCTGCCTTGTAACGCTTTACCGAAATTAACCCACCAATACACCCTTCCGGAAAGTACTTAGCTGTGGCTATGGAGCCTCGTTTCTGTAATTGAGAAATTTGTTTTAAAGCCCTAAATTCCTGTTACTGGTGATATAATTGTAAGTAGATCTTTCATATTCACTGATGTAACTTCATGGCTTCGTAAATGTGCCACCTGTATTCACCATTCAATATCCAATATCTCAATCACGAAAACGAGGTTCTAGCCTCTCTCTCCAAAACTTAACACTTTCCTGAAGGCTGTATTGTCACTAACGACTATTCTCTACTTTCAAAACCATAGAACATTCCTTCGTACCATACCACCAGACAACTTCCAAGCCCGAGCAATGGCGGACATAGTCAAGAATTATGGTTGGTCTTACGTAGCGACAGTCGCCTCAGACGAAGTCTATGGCCATCTGGGTGTACAAGGTTTTCACGAAGAAGCGAGGAACAGAAACATATGCATCCCAACACAACTACAATTCCATTTTAACACTATCTCTGACGATTCTAAGAGAGATATCAAATATATAGTCAGTGAGTTAAAGGTGGACACGAAAACTAATGTTATAGTATTATTCTGTGACTGGCCTCAGGCTGTTGCAGTTTTAACTGAAGCTCAAAAACAAGGCATGACTGGCAAAACGTGGATTGCAAGCGAGAGTTGGGGATTCAATGAAAGGATTTACAATTTCGATATTTCCACTGTAGGTGGAGTGTTGGGTGTGGTCGCCCATGATGCCCGTTTGGAACTGTTCGAAAAACATCTAGATAATCTTAATCCTAATACCACCAATAACCCGTGGTTAATAGAATATTTTCGCGCGAAGAGTTGTACAGTTGGGAATAAGGATGGTAAAATAGATCCATCGCTGAACGCCACTACAATGCAGAAGGATCAAGCTTCTTATGCAATTGACGCAGTCTATACGGTGGTCCTAGGTTTGTTAGAGTATATGAAGTGTGGTAAGACGGATGGCGCAGATTGTTTGAAGGACATTGATTTGGAAAAGTTGAAAGAGTTCATGTTGAAGGTTAATACTACTGGAATTGGTGAAAGATTAATCAATTATGATAAACATGGAAATCCTGGAGGTATCTAACTCTTATTTATACTGCATGGATAGCTCCACAATTTCTAAATTGTTCTTCCTAGAGGTCCCGTAAGGATCACCTGTTATTTAGCCTGACAGTGGGTTCTCTCTAATCTGTTATTGGTCCATTCTTACTAGTTTCAAACACTAGATAGTGCTACTACCAGAAGAATCAAAACTTGTGGTGTTTTTTAAATTCAAACTGGAAGCAGTCTTCTCACATGCGACTGAGATGAAAGTTTATGCAGACATCTTCATATTGTAGAAATCGATCTCCCGGTCACAGAGTTAAAGATATACTACATGTGTATACTAACCACTGAGCCGAAATTAAATATGACTTCCGAAAATATGTAATATCTTTCCATGGATATAAAAACACTGAACACTATAATAACTATATTTTAACTATCCATGATGTTCCTTGTCATTGCTTTATGACCTTTATCAATTTCTTTTACTATTTTCAGTCATCCACTACCATATAAGCAACCTTCAACCAGACTCGACTGCCAAGAACGGAAAAAGATTCGTCCTTGTGGGAAGTTGGTCAAATGGTCAACTGCATATAACCAGGCCAATCTATTGGAACGGCGGACGAAACACCACCCCCATATCAAGATGCTCATCTCCTTGCCCCCCGGGACATTCCTCCGTGAAAGGCGACGTGTCGTGTTGCTGGAAATGCGTACTTTGCCCTCCTGGACAATTTAAAATCGGAATAGGGAACCAAGAATGCGATTCCTGCCATGAAGGGTTTATCCCAGATTCCAACCGAACACGATGCATGCGCATACCGGAAGAGTTCATCCGCTGGGATTCAGTAACGTCGGTTATTTTGGTGTCGCTGTCTCTATGTGGTGTCCTGGTGACTAGCTTTATGTTCGGAGTCTACTTCAAATACCGTAAGACCCCGATAGTCAAAGCCGCCTCGAGATATCCGTCTTTAGTTTTACTCGTGTCTATTGCGATAATGTTTGCATTACCTTTGCTGTACATCGGCCGACCAAATATAGCAATGTGTCATATTCAACCAATCGCTTTTGGGCTTCTAATGACTCTAGCAAGTTCGTTGATCCTGACCAAAACATTCAGACTGATTCAAATTTTTAACAACATTGTGGCAAATCTAAAGGACCAACCCTTGGTTACGGTTAAGATGGTGATTGTGATGGTAGCTTTAGAGGTTATACTAATAGCTTTGTTCCTAGATCGAAGGCCGATACAAGTTAATACGGTTGTCGAAGATGCCTCTGTTCCAATAGACTGTGGCGCATCAGCGAAAGATCTGCACACCGCTGTACTGTTGTACAATTGGTTGTTGGCATTAATCTGTGCTGTAATGGCATTTCGTGCTCGATCCCTTCCTGCAAACTTCAAGGAAGCACGGTTGATCAGCTTTGCTATGTTCACCTTTTCTGTTATATGGCTTTTGTTCTTAATCGTATTCTCCGGGAGTATAATAAGTCACTTCTCAACATATATATGCGTTGCGATCCTGGCGACAGCCCTAGATTTCGTGGTGTGCATGTTTGCACCAAAAATATTCGTCATCCTGTTCAGGCCAGAGCTTAACGAGGTACGCCTGGTCCGCGCAGATATTTATCGTTACGCCGTGAAACAAACTAACGCGCGCGTTCGCATACACCAAATGTGGAGTCAGCGGACTGATCGCATGCGCACTCAACTCGAGGGATCGTTACCACAAAGCCAGCCCGCGCATATCTTCCAAGAATCGAAGCTATAGTAATGTTTGATTGGTGTAAGGGGAATTTATTTGGGATTCGGAAATTATTTAACTGTTGGAAATAGTTTACAGGAATATTGAGAATATTTATATATCGAGAATATTGCCAATCTGAGCATTAAGATCAGAGCATTAGTGATTAGGTGTCAAGGGCAATAGGAGTCATTGGCGGAGCTAAAAAAATATGTCAGTTAAAGTTTGTTTGGAATAATCTGTGGTGTCAAGTAACGAAGTAAATGTACTTCGTTACTGTACTTGAGTACTATTTTTGAGAAGTCAGCATGTAAAAGAGTAGTAGCGAGTACTTTTACTTGGAACGAAGTCGTTTCATGAAGTAACGTTTTACTTCGTTTTTTCATTTTGTGGTGAAGTATTTCGTTATTTTCTTACTTTTATTTAATTTTACGTGATTTATTCCTGATTTATTTTAATTTAATTATATTCCTGATTTATTTTATTTTGATAAGACCTCTACATGAGTCTGAGATCTCTCGTTTGTGGCGTACTTATAAGCATTATTTATTTAATGGCTTTCTTATATCTTTGCAACGGTGTCTGGAAATTGGATCATGCCGTGAAATATTGTGCATTACGTGTGGTGTTTTGTGTCTTTTGTAAGTCAATCCATTGGAGAATTGAGAAGTTCCCCCTAACCCGCTATAGACAATTATAGTACTTTTACTTTTTACTTCAAGTATACAAGTCGTTTTACTGTTAATTACTTGTATTTTTACTCAAGTGCAACTTCAAAGTAATTTAGGCACCACTTGCCGAATCATTGTAGCCAAACACTAAAAACTATATAAAGTTCAGCGGCTTCAAAATAGAGCAGCAAGAGTTGAGCGGCAATATGTTCTTTGTAAATTAAGCTGGAATAATCTCGAAGAAAGGCGTAATTTTCAAACTATTTCTTATGTTAATAAGCTCTCCAGAAAGATTGCCTGGAAGGAATAACTGAAATGTTTGAGTTTTCCTACAATGATAACCACAATTGAAGACGTAAAACTGAACTTAATGCTGACAGAGAGTAGATTCATATACAGAGTTATAACTAGTGTACCCACTTTTTTGTGCGCCTGCTCGGCAGGGCATTTTTTAACTATATAATTACTGGGGCATTTACCCCAGTAGGCCCTTTGTTTGCCCCAGTAGTGAAACAAGATTCTCATGGCCCTTTTGATCATTAGTAAAAAGTCAACCTTGTTGAAAAAGCTGCATCTGCCTGCTTTCTCATATCCTCTCTCAAGTAGTGATAGACCCCACTCTGGAGTTCAAAGGGATGCCGTCAATGACGTCACGTTGCTCGAAAGTAATTAGCATGCAAAACTATGACGTAATTTTGCTGGCCTGGGCCAATTACCACCTTTGTGTCTGGAGGTCCTAAAAACTATGCCTATGAGACAAGCACAGACAAAACATTATGCAAAGTTAGAGGGGTCACCTTAAACTACAGGACCCAACAACATGTCAACTTTGACGTCATGTCTGACATGGTCAGGGGTGAAGGTCCCGAGAGAGTAACTGTAAATATACCCTACAAAATAAATAGAGACACTAAAGAGAAAAGTGTAAAGACGAGGAGTGAGAACAAGGACTATCGTATTGTATATAATAAACGTGTGATTGTAAATAATTTTGATACATTGCCTTATGGTTTTTAAATTAATAAATGATTTCAAACATAAAAGTTATGTGTGTGTAATGGTACAACTGCAGGGATTTTTAGGGGATTTTTTTCCCTAGAGGAACATTCGTTTTTATTAGGGTTTAATATCGGTAATTATGTTTCCATGGGGACCTTCATCTGTGCCGGGGACATCCAGGGACAAAAATTAGTCCCCGGAGGGCCTTTCTAAAGGGACAATCGGCTATAATAGGGATGGGGGCCTTCGTCTGTGTCGGGGACATCCGGGGACAAAAATTAGTCCCCGGAGGGCCTTTCTAAAGGGACAATCGGCTATAATAGGGACTACTGCTGGTAATTATGTCCCCATGGGCGCATTCGTCTGTATCGGGGACATCTGGGGACACAAATTAGTCCCCAAAGGGACTATCTGTAGAGGGACAATCGGCTATAATAGGGACTACTGCTGGTAAATATGTCCCCATGGGCACATTCGTCTGTGCCAGGGACATCCGGGGACAAAAATTAGTCCCCAAAGGGACTATCTGTAGAGGGACAATCGGCTATAATAGGGACTACTGCTATTAATTATGTCCCCATGGGCACATTCGTCTGTGCCGGGGACATCCGGGGACAAAAATTAGTCCCCGAAGGGACTATTTAGGTGGTGGTATGCTCGGAAACATTCATTTGATAGCATGCCTCGAACGCGTAAGGTCTGTCCCGTGTGCGGAAAGAAAGGTTTATTAAAATTATCTAATCATCATTTAACCAATGTTCATAAACTATCTACTCAAGAGAGACAACCATACCTTATTCGTGCTAAGAAAATGCCTATTGATAAAGCAACGGTATTGATCGAGTTGCAAAAGATAAATAGACTGATCGAAAAGTATCTGCTTTCATTTTCATCATGTACTCCATACAGTTAAGACACCCATTTGGGCTTCTCGTTTCTGGCGGTACAAAATCAGGCAAAACCACCTTTGTGAAAAAGCTTCTCAGCTATGCCAATGTGCTGATTGATCCAACGCCTGAAAATATTATTTACTTCTATGCCGAATATCAAGATGCGTTTGGAGAAATACAAAATTTAGTGCCTGGTATAAAATTCATACAAGGCTTGCCGGATAATATAATGGATAGTATCAATCCAGAAACACGCAATTTGTTCATTATTGACGATATGATGGGTGAGAAGGACGGAGTGATTTCTAAATTGTTCACGAAAAAATCGCACCATGGTAATCTAAGCGTAATCTACATTGTGCAAAACTTGTTTCACCAGAGCAAAGAGCATCGCACAATATCTCTCAATGCAAGTTATTTATGTTTAACAAAAAATGTTCGCGATGCAAGTCAAGTTACTCATCTCGCTAAACAGCTATACCCAAGTCAAACGAAGTATTTCCAACAAGCTTATCAATTGGCAACGAAAGAACCTTATTCTTATCTATTTGTCGACTTAACTCCTACATGTCCTGACGAGATACGGATTCGATCCGGGATCTTTCCAACCGACACGCATTATGTCTATCAGCCCAGAGTATAAAAATGTGGGAACGTGTGTAAAATGTTCATTTGATCATGTCTGCTTGTATGAAGAGGAACTCCGAACTTCTGAAAGTATTGGCCAAGTGTAAACCTGAACTGAGAAAAGCTATTTTGAAAGCGGCTGAAGACGATCTGTTTGAAGCTATAAGACAGTGTCTATTAAACGTTTGGTTTGACACGATTAAACTGAAACCGAAAACAGCTAGAAAACTCGCACCACATTCCAAGCATATAAAGTTTGCGGCTGACAAACGAAATCCTATCGTAAAGAGAAGAACCCGTTTAGTCCAAAAAGGGGAGGGTTTCCTACCATTTCTACTCACTTCAGTTTTGGAACAGTTGTCTAACTTTTTATAATGGAACACGTCAAGCGATTAGTACTTGTCCCTGAACATATGGCTGAACAGCGAAAGAAACCTCTCGCGGCGCCTTTGGCGACACAGGTCAACGAAATAGACTCGGACATGCAGGATATTATTCGACGACAAGATATACCAATTGATGAAAAGGCAAAGTTATACGACCAGAATCTACAACGCTATTTAACCTTTTATGATAAACGAATGAATAAACCTCTCCGAGTAAACGTGACGCACACCGATAAACCTGAAGAATCTCAAGGAGATCAGCCGAGTGAAGAGACGGAACCTTCAGACGAGATTGAAACAGATATCATGGACAGTGTACCAGCTACTATGAAGTCAAGAGCTCGACAACTCATCAAAAAACTCAAGTCAAATAATGATCTTGTTGGTTGGAATGAACAAGGCCAGATGGTGTTCAAAGGAAGACCGGTTCCTAGCACAAATATAGTTGATTTGGTGAATGAGTCTCCACGTCAAAGGACGAATTTCAACCCCGACGGCTGGGAATTGTTTTCAAAAGTTCTCGG